>APFE030880825.1:0-56290 GCA_000404065.3 Pinus taeda
TAAAAAATCAATTCCAAAGTCCTTTTACTTCATACCTAGCCTAAAATTAGTCATCAATTCAGTCATCTCGACCTCGTTTATTATCTTTTGCCGAGATTGACCCGGAGAGAGCCCTCTCCTGTCCTCGTAGGGCTAGGTACAAGGTTGAGCGTGGTTTGATGTAGCCTTGAGTTTTACCTTATTTCAGCCTAAGGTAGATTTGAGCGCTAACATAGTGGCGACCATACTGGGGAAGAAATCTCAATGGTTTGCTTGTTGATGAGTTTGTTTCACAAGTCTTAGACGGAGTCTGAAGTCACGCCAGGTAGCTTTCGAAACGCTCTTTCTATGCATAAGCGGAAGTAGATAAATGTTACTTCAGTCGATCTCCGGTTAGCTTGTGAAAAATTGATTTGCAAATCACCCCAATACTTTTGTTCATTCTAGACCTTTGGATGATTGAGTCTAGAAAACGATTGGCTGAATTATTTTAATTCTTTTGACCTTCTGATAAACACACTGGCTTCAAAAAGACATACAAGAGCTAATCCAGATCCGAATCCACCTCCTATTTACGAAAATCCAAACTTGATTCGAAAAATCCTCCATCAAGAAAGCTCGGCGACTCCTTTGGTAAAATCTCATTCATATCCTGCAATTTTTGAATACCTTGAAGAACTTGCTTTCTACGAAAAGTTTGAATTGTCATTGTTTAAAATCAAGTCTGAAAAATCTCTTGATTCTATAGTTCCAAATCCTGATTTTGCCGCAGCTCTTGAATTTGAAAGGCACAATAAATTAATTGACAATTTTATCTTGAGGCACCTTCAGACCGACATCCAAGCTGCAAATCTTGCTGATTTCTTAGAAGTTGTATCTGCAAATATTGGATTCACTATCACGGCATCC
The DNA here is from genome assembly GCA_000404065.3 of Pinus taeda. NCBI lineage: Eukaryota > Viridiplantae > Streptophyta > Pinopsida > Pinales > Pinaceae > Pinus > Pinus taeda. Next base: position 889 of record APFE030880825.1, read on the forward strand.
ACTTCTAGAATTCCTACTGAATCGCCTTTCATTCCCATCATTCCTGTGCAACCTATAATTACTTATTCAGAATTTGCAGCTAACTCCCCTCCTTCGTCCCACATTGCTTCTCCTCCGCATACACCTCTGCATACTCCTCATACAACAACTACACCCACTCCACCAACAACACCTAGAGTAAATCCACCTAGAGCAATGGCTACTCGTTTCGCACCTCTTTCTTTACCTCAGCAATTGCATGATATGCCCACGGACTATCAGAGTAAGATTCCTTTATTTGATGGCACTCCTCAAAGTGTGTCCACTCAACAGCACATAGAAAAAATGGAAAATTGTTGTGATTTATATGAGATTGATGAAGAGGATGTAACTATGCGATTGTTTGTGCAAACATTCGGAGGAGAGGTAAGAAAATGGTTCAGAGGCTTGGGAGCCAGAAGTATACCTACGTTGGCTGAGCTTGAGAAACAGTTTCTAGATCGTTGGGAACTCAGGAAGGATCCGCTTCAGATCAATGCCAAGTATAATAATGTCAAGCGCAATCATGGTGAGTCTATCCAAGACTACATTATCAGGTTCAATACAGTTTATAATGCTATTCCGAATGATTTAAGACCATCTAGAAAATTAGCTCTTCTCAAATTCTCGGATGGTTTTGATCTGGAGATGGCTTATTCATTATGGGATAGAGATCTGCCTACTTTAGAAGATATGCAAAAGATTGTTGTTAATGTTGAGGTGAATCTGAATGACAAGGGAGCACGGTTGAAGGCAGAGAAAAGAGTGACTATAAAGGAAGAATCTACATCAGAACCGCCTTGGCTTCGTGAGATGGAGAAAATGTTCAAAAGAATGAACCTTGACAAATCAGAACCGCAGATTCGTAATCCAAATTACCGTGGCCAGCAACAACCTCAGTTCAGAATTAAGCAGCGTGAACCAAGAGTACAAGAGCCAGCAGCCCAGCAATAGATCAAGACTCCTCTTTTGCAGAATTTTGTGAGTCAAGATTCAGATGAAGATGTTGATGTAGTAGGGGACCAAAATCACTTCTTTACTCCTGATGATCTGCCCATTTACATCACTGAAGAAGAAGAGTATGGAGAAAGTTTAGGCGCCCAGCAAGATGAAGATTTTATCTTAGCTAATGATGTAGATTTAGATGATTACCAAAGAGGATATTTGAATGCCTTGTCCACTCAACAGAAGCAATATTCATTGAGAAACAGAGATGTGCCCATCAATCCAATTCAGAAAAGAAAAGAAGCTACAGCACCAAAGACGGATTCACCGATACCACAAAAGAAAGGAAAGGAGACAATCGATCCCACAACTAGCAAGTTATCAGCAGCAGAAAGGACAAATCAGGCAAGTATAATCAAAGATAGGAGAGAAGTTCCGGTCAAAGAAGTCAAAAAAGTGTCAGCATTTAGTTTGGAAAATGAAATTTCCAAATTAAAAGTATCTATTCCTTTGACTGAAATTATGAAAAACAGCAGCTACTGAGGTCAAGTCTCTAAAATTATGAATTTAGATCCCATGTTTGACACTTTGAATGTTGAAGATGATCAGCCAGAATTGATTTTTGGGCAAGCATTGGATGGTGAGTCCCCTGATAGTGATGTTCCTCCCTTTTATATCAATTTGAGATTGCATGAATATGTTTTGCACAATGCTATGTTCGATTCCAGTGCTTCGCACAATTTGATGCCAAAGGCGATCATGGAGAAGCTAGGGTTAGACATTACAAGGAAATATCATGATTTGTATTCATTTGATTCTAGCCATGTGAGATGTATCGGGCTCATCAAAGATTTGGTTGTTAGTTTAGACCAAATCCCAGCGAAGAATGTCTTGATGGATGTGGTGGTGGCGGACATTCCTCCACGTTTTGGTATGCTACTTTCAAGATCTTGGGGGCTAAGTTGAAGGGTACTCTATAGTTAGACTTTTCTTATGCTACAATTCCAATATTCGGTCAAATGAGAAAGCTATATCGAGAGAAAAAGATGAAATACATGATAACCAGCAAAGAGAAGCCAATCAATCATCCTGTAAATTATGTACATACAAATTTGGAGTCGTTTGTTTTATTTGCTGATAGTTTTAATGATCTAGATAGTCATTTAGTTCAGGCGGAAGATATACTAGATATCACTGAAAATTTCAGAGAAGTTCTGCAAAAGGAAAGAGGAGAAAAGAAAGCTACTATGGAGCAAACAGCTGAAGGTAAGGGGTAGCAAACAGAAAAAACAGAGCTAACACAATTTCAACACTTGGAAGAAGATGAAGATGGTCTTTGGACCATGGATTTTGATGGTGCAGTAGGTAGTGATGGTTCTGGTATTGGTGTGTGGATTCGAAGTCCTTTTTCCGCTCAAGACAAAGTTTCAAGCAAGGTAAGAGTGTGTTCCTATAAACTAGCATTTGATTGTTCAAATAATGAGGCGGAATATGAGGCTCTCATTGCTGGCCTTAAGATTCTTAGAAAGCTGAAAGCGAAGAAGATTGCGGTCTATGGTGATTTCGAGTTGGTGATAAAGCAAGTTAAGGGTGAGTTTCAGGCCAAGCATCCTCGCGTGAGGGCATATCGAAATGCAGTCTTAGATATTTTGAAGTTATTTTCTGATCATACCTTGACATGTGTGCCTCGCATACAAAATAGTGTTGTTGATGGACTTGCTAAGGCAGCAAGCAATTTAAAAATTCCAATGAATTCTAGCAACAAGTTTGAGATCCATGTGAAGCACCATCCCACCATTCTAGACAATTAGCGATGTTGGCAAGTCTTTCAAGATGATGAAGAGATCAATCAGTTTCTGCAAAATAAGGGCAAGTTCAAAGATACCTCCATAGATACTAAACATGATGATGGTAGTGATAATATACAAGTAAATCAAATGGACGTGCTGCAACTTAAAGATAAAATTATTCCTAAGGGATTGATTCCTTTAGAAGAGCTGTTTGACCAAGATGATGTGGCCCGCAAACCAACATTAAGACCAACTGAAAAAGGTGTTGAAGAGGTAAACATTGGGACAGCTGAGAATCCCAAGAGGGTAAAGCTATCAAAGTCATTGTTACCAAAGGTAAAGGCAGAATATGTGAAATGAGTAAAAAGGGTTGGCATAAGAAGTTGATAAATGCACTATGGGATGATAGGGTGAGTCAGAAAAAGTCTATTGGCATGTCTCCTTTCGAGTTGGTGTACGGAACAGACACGGTTTTTCCTACTTTGCTTGCTGTCCCGGTAGTCAAATTGCTTCAAGAAGCTGGTAGTGAGGAAGATCCTATGCAGAGAAGGATTAATCAGATGATTCATTTACAACAGACATGGGAGGAGGTATTTCAAAACATTTGCAAGTTGTAGGAGCGCATCAAAAAGATTTATGACCGGAAAGTAAAGGCGGACACATTTCAACTAGATGAGGTAGTTTTGAGATGAGATGCTCGACATGAAGACAAGGGAAAGCATGGCAAATTTGAAAATTTATGGAAGGTCCCTTACAATATTGCAGCATATCGTGGCCAAAACACTTTCCTTCTCAAAGAAATGAATGGAGATGAATGTCCTAGAGGGCCGATTAATGGTCGGCTGTTAAAGAGATACTACTTCTGAGTATTTTCTGCTCATTTCATTATCATTGTACATATCATTTTACTTTTGTTCTATTGCACATGTAAACTAACTTATCATCTTCAGTCTGGGGCCCGAGGTGAAGGCTATAATTCTGAAAATGAAGGTTAGTTAGTCTAAGTTTGTCAAGTCAGTTGTCTAAATCTTTTAGTTTTGAGTCTAGTTTGGTCAAAGTAGTTTTTGGTTTTTCAGTCAAATTCTCAAGATTTTGTGTTGGAATAATGACTCCATCACCCAATGGATGAAGGCACTATCTAGCTCTTACAAATATCTACGGTTCTTGGCATCTCCAAGGAGTTACCATCCATATTGGAGCCAATGTTAGAGTTGGTCTAGTTATCCCTCCGTCAGAGATCAAAGCTCTTTTTGCATTTCATGTTTAGGTGTCCCACCAGTTTTGATCAGTTGCATTTCGTTAGGCATGCCATAACTCTGATGGAGTGGTTTGTGTCACTCATTCCCCTCGTGCTGGGCACTGCTGGTTCAGGTCTATTCATTAAATAAGTCTTCAAAGGTCATTTACAATCATGTTTTAAATTTTTAGGTCTTAGGTCTAGGGTTGAGTCAGTTTTGTTTTGAAAAGTCTTAGAAGACCAGCAAGCCAGAGGGATGTCTTTGATAGATCATCACTTCAATAATTTTCATCATTGTACAGATAAAGTATGACTTCTCTTCAAAACTCTATTTTGAAGATAAGTCTCCATCCCATTTTTGTAAAAATTGTCAAAATTTCAGTTCTTGAAACATCAAAGTGCAGCCTTGGTCTCCTTTTCCAGAGCATATCAGAGCTATCCCTGCAAAAGATTATCATAGAAAATCATTATTTCAACCAATTTTAGGAAGGAAAACAAAAAGGTCAAAGTCTATTAATTATGAAAAAGTGTCAACGACCAAACATTAGAAAATGGGTTTTGGATCAAGTAAAAATAAAAAAAGAGTCTATATGAAGATATTTCTCCTCATTTGCAAGCCATTCCACATTCCAAGAGCAAAGAGCATCGTTCTAAGGCGATTTTGTGAGTTTGTGAGCCAATTGCACCATTTCTAGGGAGCGCGACGCATCAAGTCGGGCGCGCGGCGCATCAGTGGTGCACGGCACATCAAGCGACAAAGTCCAGTGTTATTTTGCACGCACGCGACGCATCAGGAGCGCGCAGTGTGTTGGGTGAGGCGCGCGGCGCATTGAAGTTTATGCCCAAAATTTTTCCAGCAAACACTAAATCGCTTCTTCTCAAGAATCAAATCACATGTAGGCTTACATTCACGATTCATTCTTGGTTTTGAAAGGTTTATGTAAAGAAATTATGCTATATTTGCCATGAAAAACCAAGTGTAAAAACCCTCCTTGTCCATTAATTTGCTGTAAGGATTTAAATGCCAAGATTGCTGTAGGGTTTTCAAAAATAAATGCTGCCAAGGTTTTCCTATTTCCTTTGTTTCCCATCCCCTATATTCACCAATATTTTCCCCAATATTCCTCATAAAACTTTACACTATCCTCCCTCAAATCCTAATCCCTCCCTTCTACTACAAATATATAATCCCTACCTCATCCCAAAACCCTAAAATTTCAAGATTTCCATGTCCCTTCCCTTCCCTAAATTCCTTGTTTTATTTCCATCTTCCCATTTCCCTAATGTTTCCCCTTTCCTAACAATTCCCTTGTACATTTCTGTCCCCTTGGTCATAGCATTTTGAGAAAAAGAAAAAGGTCTATAGTCAATTTTGCACACAGTTGTATATCAACATATATATATTCCAGCTATCTTGTTTCTAAAGAAAATGTCAGAGACCGAGTCAGTATATGATCAGGAATATGATATTGATTTTGCACCAGAGGTAAATGTACCTAATGTGCCACGGAGGTATCACAAAGGTGGCAAAAGTGGACAGCATGTTAGGGAGGAGCCTACTTCTTTGGCTCAATTGCAAGCTTGCGCACTTGCAATGGATTGTTTTCAGTGCCAATCATGTTACCACTATTGTGAGATGATCTCACAAACTCAGCATCATCGGGAACTAGTCCATCTATTTGTCCTTAATCTACAAGATGGTCATGTAAACCTTGCCAGAGTGGATTTTACCTTGTCACCCGACACTATTGCTCAGGCCACCGGGATACCAAATGTAGGGGAGGAATGGAGCAAACGCCAGATGCTAGACAAATATTACTATGAGCCATATATCAAGCCCGGATATATCAGACACTTGAGCAGCCTTTCCTTTCAAATTTCTGAGAGATGAGTTTGCACCATTGATGAAACTCATCATTCGGTATTTTAGCTGTGAAGGCAGATTCTCGCGTCTCTATGCGTACCATGTCCGTTTGTTGATGCATTTCACACGGGTACGTATGATGAACATTCTATTTTTCATGTGTCGTAACATAGAGAGGATGGTGCCTTTAGTACAGAGGAAGAGCCCGGCACATCCGCACAGGAGCATATATCACTATGCATTGATCAAAATCATAGCGATGCATCAGTTGGCACAGCAGGGTATTGCTTGGGAGGATTTCATCTCCCGTGATTACTTTTCCATGCTACAACCTCCTCCAGAGATAGTTCATGATGAGGGAGGCCTTCAGAGCAGTTTGAAATTCCTGAGAGCGAGCATGTTGATGCTCCAGTATATGTGACATATCAAAGAGGCCACAGGGCCTTATTTGCATCTGCACGATGAGTACTATCTCCACCCGGGGTGGAAGGGATCTCGTTGACATCATCAACACAATGAGTATTATCTCCACATCATGTGGAAGGGGTCTCGCCTCTGTCTTCAGCACAGGTACAGAGTCAGGACAGGGGCAAGAGACCCATGGTTGATGAGGGTCCTTCAGGAGTTCAGGACACCGGTATCATTAATGTTGATGCTAGCTCGCCTAACTCGGAGCTCAAGGAGATCATCCGAGAGCAAAGGGCCAAGAATGAGTCGCTGCAAAAGAAATTGCAGATGGCTAAATGGGTGATCAACTACTTGGAGCAGCGAAACAAACATCTGGAAGATAAGCATGAACTTTATGAGCTGCGGAAGATCTGGGAAGACCGAGAATTGGCCCGAAGGAGACCCAGTGATTTGACACCTATTGATCAAGAATCAATGCTCATCCAGGTAAATACTCATTTGGAGGAGTTTTTGGCAAAGGCAAACAGGGACAAAGACATGCTTCGCCATATGAAAACTCACTATTGGGCTCACATGCATGTTTGCAAAGCGAAAATGAAGATCCTTAAGAGGCGCTTGAGCAAAGTGAAAAAACAACACAAAAGGCCCGATCCACTTAAAGTTTTGGCCGAGGCTTCGTTAGTTGAGCATGATACATGATGGAGGGTCTTCACTCCAAATTTGGGCAAGTTTGGAGAAAATTTTGTCATTTCAAAACTTTTGGCTTGCGAAACAGGTGTTTTGGCTCTACGCGTAGTGCGCAGCGCGCGACCCATAAGATGGGGAGGTCCAAATCACAAATGTCTTATAGTTTTGGATTTTTCATGATGAAATACACATGCTCAACCATTTCCAAGGCATTTCAGCAAGTTCTGGGTGACCAAAAGGCTCAAAAACATCATGAAAACCACCTTTCTGCCACTTTTTGCACCAACAGGAAGTACTTCTGGGAGAATGCACCTTTGGAGGGTCAAATGGACACCAAATTGGAAATTTACACTTGAATTAGAAAGTAGATATCCAGGGATTTCCAACAAGCCAACCTGAGCTCAATTTGGATGCCAGGAAGTGCTCCAAAAGTAGGTGTAAAGGCGCATAGTGCACAAGGCTCAGGCGCGCGGCACACAGGGTTTTTTGGCACAGTTTTCCTCCTCAGCGCAGCAAATGAAGCCAGTTTGACCAGTTTTGACTTGTGATGGGACTTTTCACCCTTCTTGATGTAATTAATGGAACTTTATGTTGATTTGACACTTATTTACCTATTCTAGATGATTCATTCATAAAATAGAAAAAATGTAATGAATGAATTGGTTTCCTAGCTTATAGAGGCAAGTTGTTTTGACTGCCTAGATTGTAGTGCTTAGTTTAGAATTGGTTGAAACATCTCCTAGGATGATGAGCTAGACCCCTAGAGGCAAGGGAATGATTTGGCTTTCCTATATTATGTATTTTCTTAGTCATTTTCAGGGTTGGACTCTTGGGAATAGCTTGAGACTCTATTGTACATATCTTATCTGCATTTTTGGCAAAGGAAAGACCAGGGTTTTGCAGCACTATTTGGGATTCATGTGGCTTTATGTGTTGATGGTGTGTTTCCCTCAGTACTTGTAAGTTGTGTATGTGTATCATTTTCTCTATTGAATCTTCTGTAATTAAACAAATGAAGTGTTAAGGTAGAATCCATGAATTTGCTATGTTCTGCCTTTAAATTTGTTTAATTTTCCATGTTTTCTTCAGTTTAAGGAGAATCCTTGAGACTTCCTTGCTCTCCTTATCTCCTCACCAGTCTGATATACCCATCTCACTTGATTTAAAGGCATCAAAAGAATCACCTATCTTGCCCCAAGTAGACCTCTGCAAAAGTTGTGCCTCATCCCTGCACCCAAAATTGCCTTTCCCTTGAAGTCAACAAAACATTAAAAAATCAATTCCAAAGTCCTTGTACTTCATACCTAGCCTAAAATTAGTCATCAATTTAGTCATCTCAACCTCGTTGATTATCTTTTGCCAAGATTGACCTGGAGAGAGCCCTCTCCTGTTATTGTAGGGCTAGCTACGAGGCTGAGCATGATTTGATGTAGCCCTTAGTTTAACCTTATTTCAGCCTAAGGTAGATTTGAGCACTAACAGGACAAATTAAAAAAAGGGACATGATCGAGTTTTATTTTTCAAACTCTCTAAATATGAAAAAGATACTGAGTTATTCTTATGTCAAACTCATTAAAATTTTATGATGAAGGACTCGTCACCATGTGAGACTAAGTTTATCCTTCCTAGGGCTCGTAAAAATTACTAGGATGGATTCATTCGAATAATGAACTTACATGACAAGCATATTATATCCCCTTCAAGCTTGTGATAAAAATAATTGGGGTAGTCACTAGAAATAGTGGGGAAAAATGAAAATGAAACATCCTTTGTATAGGCAGCATGTCACTCTTGAACATGACACTCTTCTACTTCTCGTGGCAGGTTTGGGATGTCCTCACTCAGTCACTTGTCCTCATGAGTTTGGGTGATCCATTTTTTGCCTCTCATCTAATTATTCCACTTTTTCATCATGACCTTTAGTCCTATGTTGAGTCAAATGCTGCCACATTCGAGAGCCATGTCGCCAATGTTCAAGAGAAGTCCTATCTATAGTCTATTAGCTATGCGTCATCTGGCCCTTTGTTATAGTCTTGGATCTTATTCATTTCATTCCACTTTATTCCTTGTTTTGTGTCGATGATGGGGGACTCATTATGGCCCTCCTTCGATGGGTCACTTCCTGTCGACTTCAGATCATTATCCAGGAATATGACTTAGAAACTTCCTTTTAGTACCTTAGAGATTGCATGCCCTAATGGCAAGTTCTTCGCATCCCACAATAGGTTTCCATCATTGGCCTTCAATCAAGTGATTCCATGAGTGTTCAAATTTAGTTTCATTATCACATTTACAAATTATACTATCATACCTTGAGATCCATTATCACTATTGGTAGTTTCTCTCATGCATGTTAATGGTCCACATCATTGGCTGATAATCAAGTGGTTTTATAGCATGTTTAACTTTGACACATTCATTCACATGTTAGAATTCATACTTTGATTGGGTTGGCATGGAGTGCAAGACGTTGAGTCTTGTCTGATATGATTCAGGGTGTGTGGATTTATGTGTTATTCATGAATGTACACATGTTTCTGCTATACAGATGGTTGTGACCATACCTTGAATCTTGGATTTATAGATGATCTTTCAGCTATGCCCATGCCATGGATCCTTTCATATATTCCTTATTATCCGAATGGTTGTGTCCATACCGTGGATTCATGTTTTGATATCAGATATGCATATGTATATGTGTTCTTGATTTGCATGTATCCTGATAGTGTTTGTTGTTGTCCTTGCAAAATATCATAAAGCATCTCAGCCATCACTCCCCATTCTGCCTTCATGCTTTAGGGGGCATCTGTTACACCTCCCGCACTTCCTTGTGACATACCCCAAAGTGCCTGAAACATGACCATCATGCAGTGTACTCATTCAGATATGCAACTTAGATTCTCCCTGAGATACAAAAGTTCAACATGGGTACCAAGTGACAACAAGGTACTATCTAGGGTGCCCATGATAAGGTTGGATCCTACCACACAAGTTATGACACTTCTAAGTAGTGAGAAGGTTCCACGTTGCATCTTGGTGGGGTCAATCCTAAGGATGAAACAGAAAAGAAAACTGATAATGCACCCTACAAGTGGAGAACCTAACCTATATGCCTATTATGAGAACCAATACTTGTTAGAGTGGATCAACCATGAAAATAACCAAACGATAAGTATTCAAAGTTCTGTAGACATAATTAGGAACACTAGGCAAGAAGTTAGTACATCACATATATAAACTTAAGATAAAAGATTGTGTTATAGAATACAAAACTTAAAAATGTGTACCTTTTATATAAAATATGGTACAAGGAACCACACAGTGTTGTAGTTTACATATAATAATTCTTCATGAAAAGTCCCTTGCAGGACTCGGGCCAACAACTCCTTTGGTAACTAAAACTCATGGCTTCAAAGAGTTCCTCTTGTGAAGGAAACTTAACATCCAAGAAATTGTGACAACGAGAAGGATCAAAAGAGGGAATTAAGGGGTCCCATGCCCCCATAAGAGAAATCGCTCTTTCAACTACCAAGACCAAGTCTTGAGAAGGAAAATAATAATTCAAAGGATCATTCTTAGAAGCAATTGATCGTTGAAGATACAATTCCACATAGTTCACCTATGGTAGGGAAGAGTCTACATGAACACTTGGAACCAATGGGTATTATAAACTAAGTTCGAATTAGGAGGGTGATTATCAGATGCAAGCTAATCAATAGTGACTAATTTCCATTTTTAAGAAAACATATCACTCAAAAGAGTGAAGACACCACAATATTCATATAATAGTGTTACACATTATTTTGTCACACCTCCTGCACTTCCCTGTGACATACCCCAAAGTGCCCAAAACATGACCATCATGCAGTGTACTCATTTAGATATGTAGCTTAGATTCTCCCTGAGATACTTATTGGAAAATTCCTTGAGCTTCCCCTGAAGGAAATAACTCTAAAACCCTAATTTGAGAATCATTTCTCTTATGATATTTAAAACTACAATGGTTGCCTATTGCACTATATTAGACCCACAATGTCATCACTTTGTTTGCTTATATACCTGCGGTAGTCCCTAAAAGGAAATTTTCCAAAAGTGGATGAGAAGATTAGTTCTAGAAGCTTCCAGAGCGGCGAGCTGGAGGTTGTTTGGCATAGATGAGGTTGAGTTCTTCCAATTTGGCCTCTTGGTCTTATTCCTATGAGCTACCTCCTTCAGATGAGGGCCTACTCCTATCTTTGGAGAGATCCTAACTCCCTTTCCCTACATATATATTCATCCTCTACCATTCCCAAATGGTTGGTCTCTATCTATTTGCACCCTTATGCTAAGATTGTGCCTATACACTACTCATTTAGCTTGGAGGAGTGCTTGGAGAGCTTAGCTTGGACATGGACATTCATTCAAGGAGATTCTATTGACATCAAGGCTTGGTTGTATGCTTCCTCCTTTATTATATTAATATACAACTACTGGTTCATTTTCCAAAAATGTGTATGTCTATGTATCATTTGTCTTAACACTCCTTGATATGTTAAGTAGGTTACTTTTGAATATGCTATTTGTATTTTCATGCCTTGTTGTGTCTTGATCTCTTGTGCAGGTGTATAGATGTTGTGAGCAGTAGGAACGAGCCCGTGATACAAGTGATTCCAGGTCTTCAACAAAGGATGATGCGATAGCATCAGAACGAAGTAGTTCATCTTCTTCATCTCTTATTTCAATTGTAACTTAGGAAAGTGTCTAGTAGATTGTCACTTAGGTTGCTAGTTCCACTCACTGTGCTAGAAGGATTGTCACTATCCATAGAGAGGATTTCCTGGACAACACATAGGCATAATCACATCCAGGTAGCATATTAAAGTCTAAAGGGTGATCAACCACCACCATATCGATTAAGATAGTCTTCCCACCTAAAGTAATGGAAAATTGAGGTAAAATGCTAATAGATTCACCTAGTCTTCTATCATAGGCTAACAACTAACTATCGATTGCCAAAAAATTTGGAGAACCCAAATCTTTCCAAGATGAGGAGGATATAATACTTGTAGAGGATCCTTCATCAACCATACATTGATATAAATTTGTGGAACTAACTCTAACCCTTATTTGGAAGGGTGCAACAGAAGGAAGACAAGGCTCAACAAGATTATACCAATCAAAGGAAGCATTACTAGAACTTGGAGGGGGTACACTCGAAGAGATGGACATGCCCCCTAGACAAAAATAGTTTGAACTAGAAATCAAGAAGATTCTATTGCTAGGCACTTCACCCCCCAAAAGAGGAGTGGGATTTGACAAAGATTACACTGGCTCGACCACTTGATCAACCAATTGCTGATTAGATTATTGAGAAACCATAATAGATTCAGGAGTATAAGAACCTTTAGACTAGACCACAAACTTTGTACCAATGAAAGACCAGGGCACAAATGAGTAAGATGATCTCCCTTACATATCTTATAAGGGAAATTAGGTTTAAATATTCTATGCCTAGGTTTCTGATCAACCTCAATACTTCTTAGCAGTGGCTGGTGGAGGGTCTCCAACATGACTTTCAAAGGCTAGTGACTCTTTATAGAGAGAGATAGGACTTGTGTTCCTGGTCCTCCTCACGGAAGAAGGTGATTCAACATAAATATGACACACAGAAGTAGGTGACCCATTACTAGTATGACTTGCAGCGAATAGACTTGTGCCCCTAGAATGACTTGTTGTGGCTGAAGGCTCATTTCCAACATGACTAGCAGAGTGTTGAAAATAACAACAAGAAATGCAAAAAATATAATCTAGAAATTCCACTTTAATTAACTTAATTAGCTTAGGAATTTTGAGTTGGAAGTCTTTATGAAGTAATGTATATGTTCTCCCTAATTTTTAAGGGTCCAGTATGAGTTTAATTATGAGTTGTAATTAAATAACTCAGTTTACTGAGTTAATTCAGTTAAATTAGTTCCAAACTGTTTGTGGAACTAATAGAGAGTTAACAGTCAGTTGGTGCACTAATGCATTCACTATTCTACTCCAGTTAACTGAATATTCCCTCATCATAAACTCATGCATGTCATTTCTGAGAAAGACCCAGTTAAGACTAGAGTGCAGGGGCAGTGTAGTAGCAATTGTATGATTTACTAAGTTGTATAGATCATGCATGCACTCAGGAATTGAACCTAGTTTGGATTGCACAGTTTTGAATGCACTAGATTCCCATTAATATTGGCTATTCAGCCATAGGAATTACACAAGGAAATAAGGGCTTGGATATCAGCAGAAGAGGCTAAGGTTTGGCTTGAAATTTCTTGTGAGCTGGGAGATTGATCATACTAAGTGTTGGTATTATTCTTGTGAGAACAAGCATTGTATTATCATCTTGGATTTCTGATTAATGCAATATAGATAGTAGGGGTTTTGAGTTGTGGCTTTCCTCGAGTAAACTGCATGCAATCAGGAAATGAACCTAGTTTGGATTGCACAGTTTTGGATGCACTGGATTCCCATTAATATTGGCTATTCAGCCATAGGAATTACACAAGGAAATAAGGTCTTGGAGATGAGTAGAAGAGGCTAAGGTTTGGCTTGAAATTTCTTGTGAGCTGGGAGATTGATCATAGTAAGTGCTGGTATTATTCTTGTGAGAACAAGCATTGTATTATCATCTTGGATTTCTGATTAATGCAATATAGATAGTAGGGGTTTTGAGTTGTGGCTTTCCTCGGGAAAACTTATTGTGTCATGTGCAATTGATTATCTTCCTCTTTTTTATTATTGTTTTCATCAATCTTTATGGGCTTCTTCTGTAAAGAGTAGAAGTAGATTCTTGTATTTTTCTTTAGTAAATTGCATGATATTGTGAATCTACAAGATTTTCTACATGGTATCAAATCTAAGAACAATATACTAGAGGAGATTTTGAAGTTTTGAGTTCAGGGTTATAGGTGAAATTCAAATTTGCAATACATACTTCAGTATTGACAAATGGCATTCTACGGTTTGCAGATCAAGTATGCCTTGGACAAAAGCTTGAATTATATAGCCTGGAAGGACAAGATGGAGGCCATGTTGGAAGAAAATGGCTTCAAGGAATTCATTGATCAGGACATTCCTATGCCACCAGCATCGAATGCTCAAAATGTGGCCGAATGGAAGAAGTGTTTGGCAAGGGAAAGGCAGATAATCCTTGAGGGAGTTCGAGACCACATTGTCTTGAGTCTCGATGGGAAGGAAAATCCGTATGCTATGTGGAAAACATTGAAGGACCTTTTCCAGAATAGTAGTGACCAAAGGAAGTTGGCACTGAAAGATAAACTTTGAAAAATCAAGATGGAGGTAGGTGACTCAATTCCAAATTACTTGACCAAGTTCACTAAATGTCATGATGAACTTTGAAATGTTGGAATCATAGTTGCGGAGGATGATATGGTGAGCCTAGATCTTTTAGGACTCCCAAAGAGTTGGCATAGTTATCAAGACTCTATCAATGGTCAGGAGAATCTGTTAGATTGGGAAAGCCTATGGTCAGATTTGATGAAGGAGGAGATCAGGAGGAACACTAGAGATGGAAACTCTTCCAAGGAAGTGGAAGAGGATTTTTCGTTAGCGAGTAAGGCAAAGAAGGCCAAAGGAAAGGGGTCCCAAGGCGTGGAGGGCGGAAAGAATATGGAATTGAAGAAAGCCAAGTGTTTTCACTGTGATGAGCATGGGCCTTATGTGAAGAACTACCCACAGAAGAAATCAAGCAAGAAGGAGCCGACAGTAGTAGAAACAAGTCAAGCTCTAGCTTCAGAATTATAACTTCATTTCTCTCTCAGTGCATGCATGGCCAACATTGTTATCACAGGATGTGATATCTTGACAGTGGTGCCTCATTCCATATGATGGGGAATAGAGATATATATAGTGATTTTGAGGAGAAATACCTCAATAAGAGCATATATTTTGGAGATGACGAGACGTATAGAGCTACCAGGATCAGTACGATTGTTGGATGTAGGAATTCATGTCAAGCAGACGCCTTCAACACTTAATTTTCAACCCGTTAGTTTCATAAACTTAGAGATGAAGCACAAGAAATGCCAGAAATGATATGAACTTTTCCAAACTCTATTCCTACTTCCTTAGTTGCAATCTTGCAGAATCAAAAAGAAAAGATCTCCTGGAAATTTACACCAAAGATATTCTAGTGTTGGAATATGAAAGAAAGTACTTTTGCAAGAAAACAAATGAAAGGAATTCTCAAAAACTCTTGCGACAATTTTTGAAAATGTAAATCTATGTTTATCTTCAGTATAGTTTTGTTCCATATTAATAATTGCACCCTTGGAGATATCTGACTCTTTTAGATCTTCCTCCCTGTACTAAGTTATATTCTTGTGCTTCTGCAATGTGCTTGCACTAGTTCCAGAACGAAGCTTAGGTGTTGGAGTATATTTTACACATGTACTGAAGATTTATGTCTTTATGTAGGAAATCTAAGCCTCAAGGCTAGAGCACTCTGTTCCTGTATCAGGAGATTGATTCCTGTACCGGGACAGAGGTTCTTGCACCAATTTTTCCAATCCTTCTTTTGAGAGAATAAAGAATGTGTTAACTAAGGAAAATGGATTACAAAGGTGAACAAAACATTGAAATAAATTCCTCAAACCAAAATATGCTACAACTAATCTTAATGTCTAAAACAAGAATTAATTCCCAAAGTCAAAGTACACTCTTCTTTAATTAAGGAACTTCTGCATGTAATCTAAGAGATCATTTAAATGTGACAGCAGGCTTCAATCCTGAAATAGCTATCCAGACAAACTGATCTGCATGCATAACCTTTTGAACTCAGAAATATTTCCTTTAAGAATTACTACGCATGAAGTGTATCTTTCCTAAATATCATAAAGTGCAGGCACAGACCAGTGTGTGTCACAATAACGTTCTACTTCAGAAGTGTGCTTAATTCAAAATATCAAAAGAACTTCAGAATGGAAATCATGCTTTTCAGAATTGCATTAAGACTTAATAAAAATCACACTCTTCAGGATTACATTAAAACTTATCAAATAAAAACAAAAGACCATTACTGTGATGAATCAGAAGAATAAATATGCGAAACTACAAATGCACTAGTGCATGAATGCGTGCTTGCACAATCCAGGCATAAAACAATATTAAACTTCAAAGAAGAAAATCATAAGATTAAACTTCAATCGAGCTCGCACACCATATATTTGTCACACTGTAGTGAAATCAGATTTAAACCTTGCAGAAAGATAAAAGAAATATATGTTTACTTCACGCTTTGCATTAAAAATAATTAACACACCTTAATTGAAAAAGAGAAGGACATAAGGGAGAACGAGATGAGTTGGTTGGGCCCTAGCCAACCAGCTCGTTTCCCTGTTTAGGAAACATAAAGACTCAGCTCTTTAATCAATGCATCAACACAAAATTACAGTACAAGATTGGGAAAACATGGCGTAGTTCATTTCTATTAATGATCAACAAATATACATCATGAATTCGGATCCAGGCTAGAACGAGGGTGATATAAGAAAAAATACAAAAGGACAGAATCATAGTATCCTGGCTATATCTATCACTCGCTACCATTTTCTATCTAAGTCTTACGTTTTATAGATTCATCCAGGCCTGCGACCATAACCAAATTACAACAAGCATTCCAATCTGAGCCTTTCAACTATAACAAAATAACAAAAACAGCTCGTGCTAGGCCTTTTGGCTATAAAAAAACACTATTCTAGGTATTCAGCTGGTGACCTAATCACCAATGTGCTTAATTCAAAATATCAAAAGAACTTCATAATGGAAATCACGCTTTTCATAATTGCATTAAGACTTAATAAAAATCACACTTTTCAGGATCACATTAAAACTTATCAAATAAAAACAAAAGACCTTTACTGTGATGAATCAGAAGAATCAATATGCAAAACTACAAATGCACTAGTGCATGAATGCATGCTTGCATGATCCAGGCTTAAAATGATATTAAACTTCAAAGAAGGAAATCATAAGATTAAACTTCAATTGAGCTCGCACACCACGAATCCATCACACTGTAATGAAATCAGATTTCAACCTTGTAGAAATATAAAAGAAACATATGTTTACTTTAGGCTTTGCATTAAAAATAATTAACACACCTTAATTGAAAAAGAGAAGAACACGAGGGAGAATGAGCTACATTGGTTGGGCCCTAGCCAGCCAGCTCATTTCCCTGTTTAGGAAACATAAAGACTTAGCTCTTTAATCAATGCTTCAACACAGAATTACAGTACAAGATGGGGAAAACATGGCATAGTTCCTTTCTATTAATGATCAACAAATATACATCATGAATTTGAATCCAGCCCAGAATGAGGGCGATATAAGAAAAATTACAAAAGGACAGAATCATAGTATCCTTGCTATATCTATCGCTCGCTACCATTTTCTATCTAAGTCCTACATTTTATACATTCATTCAGGCCTGCGGCCATAACCAAATTACAATAAGCATTCCAATCTGAGCCTTTCAACTATAACAAAATAACAACAATAGCTCGTGCTAATCCTTTTGCCTATAAAAAAAACATTATCCTAGGTATTCAGCTGGTGACCTAATCACCACCATACCCCTGATTTTCCTCTATGCTCTGAGCCCAACTCGAGTTAATCGTTCCAGAACATAGTGTCCGCATGGAGTGGTGAGCTATCACGGTAGTTGAAGATTCGCTAGCGGTGCAGAAATCCTACCTACACTCGACCATGCTAACAATATAATTAATTCATTGTTGATCAAATACTTCTAGGACAAGAATTATTAGTTGCAAAGATTTAAAGGCTTAAAATCTATGAAAATGATTAATTAAGCACATTCATAACCCTTAAACATGAAACATAAAGCTAGTGAAGGAAGGGATACGATTCTTGGACTAGTGGAGGAATAAGGTGGTTTTGGAGTGAAAAAGGGTTTAAAAATGAAGCAATTTAGCCTACCAATAACGTTTATCTTTCAGAGGGAGTCTGGATCCCCTCTCAGAATCCCAAATGTGATGTATGTTCCAAGACTAAAGAAGAATCTAGTTTCAGTTGTGATATTGGAAGATCGTGGCTATGATGTGGATTTTAGCAAGGGAAAGGTTTTCCTTAAACACATCACCCCGGGACATGTTAAATAGATCAGTTCATCGGTCAAGAACCTATATGCTCTTGAGATTCAGGATGAATGCAAAGCCTTGATGAGCACGGCAAAGGTTAGAAACTTCGTGGTTGAGAGGGAGAGTAAAGTACCTCTCAATATGCAGCCCCAGAATAAGCCTCAGAAGTAGCTTCAGGAAGTTGTGGAGTAGACACAACTAGACAAGATGAGAGGAGACCAAGTGGAGAGATCCACTCAAGCAGAGACGAAGCAGTCTCAAAAGTAGTCTTAGAAAATTTTGGAAAAACCACAATTGGAGAATTACAGAGGAGACAGAGTGGAAGAATCCACTCATGCACAGACATCCATTAGGGGGGAATTTCGAGCTAGGTGGGAAGAGGGAGCACATGCAACCATACCTCTAGGTGTGAGGTGTGGCAATGTGAAGTGATAGTCCCAAGAGGGCCAAAATTGGGCAGGGTCCATTGAGAGGTTTTATCTCATGGATCATACCTTGCTACGGGACCCCAAAGTACATAATAGCAAGAAGAACAAGTGGTGATTAATGCAATCAGATATCAAAGTGAAAAAAACTAGAGAAGTTAGATACTGAAGAGCACATAGAAGGGTTTAAAACGATGCAGAAATGCAGAGTCAGTAGAAGCACATATTTTTTAGTCATAAGAGGCAGTAACAGTGATGGGCTCCAGTATTGCAGCAATGATGTTGTAACTCCTAGGACTCCCTTCTTTACTTTTATCAACCTGGTAGTTCATAACAAACTTAGAAGCGACGGTGCTATATGCACAAGTACCAGCTCTTACTACAGGCTGTCACTTGATTAGTTGGCACAAGTTCGGTAGGAGCTTAAGCCAACTTCTATGAGTTCTTAGAAGAAGATTTTAACTGTGATGGATGAAATCTAGCTCAAAAGAGGTTAGTCTAATTGCAGAAAGAAGCGGAAAGCTAAAAGGAAATGCAAACCCTAGTTTTACCAACTACCCCTACCGGTGCAAGAAAATAGATGAAAGTTTCTGAAATGGATTCCATTGACTCTTGGAAAGGTAAAATGCATGTGTCTAAGTTACGTCTAAAGGAAAATATGGAAAAAGCATCTTTTTGTATTTTTGAGTAATTTTGCAGAATTATTATGGATGTGCTTTAACTATTTTTGATTGTGCGGGGTTTTATTGGAAAAAGGAAATAAAGTGAGCACTTGTAGGAGGTTGGGAAGGTGAGAAGAGGACCTAAGGGGTCCGTACCACCCTTCTATAGAATTCCACAGTGATCAGATCTCGAAAAACTGCTCGCGTGAACTTCTACAGGAAGTCTGTAGGGGTTCTACAGGAAGTTCTACAAGAATAGGCCGAAAGTGGATTTTAGAGGGTTGATGGTGGAAAAATGGTGGGAAAGTGGAAATGAAGGATGGATTAGGATGTTAAGAGGTATAGGACCTAGTATATGAAGTTCAGTAGTGATGAAGATGGTTGGATTTGTTTAAGGATGGAGAGAGCAATGTTGCACAAAAAATGTAGAAATTAGGGCAAGTTGGGAAAGTGTGGCAAATGAAGGGAAGGAATCTTGAACTAGGGGTTGGAGCAGGTTGTATGATGGAAAAATGGTATGTAGGAATGTATCACAGGTGCTCCGCACACTATTTTCCAAAACTGATCAAACAAAGACTGAAAAACATAGATCTATCTATTTTGACCTAATTTGACCTAAAAACTAGAAACATGATGAACAAAATTTTATAGATAGGAAATCATGCAATATAGCTATGGAAACTAAGCAAGAATATATCTAAACATGAAAACACAATTGATATCAACTTTTCCAACTTAAAATCTAACACTAGCAATTACATTGGAAGGCAAAAATCGTGTTTTTGTGGCAACGAGTATGCCTTGGTCTCAGCTCATGGTCCCAAGGAGGGAGAGATGAGATCAAAGACTTCTTGATGGAATTTTTGCAAATCTTTTCTGTTACCAAACTATCAAATCTACTTGAAGCATGAAAAACCATCTTAATCATCAAAAACAACCTAAGTAACAAAGGAAGATTTTAACCTAAATAATAAAAATTATTCTATGAATGCAAGAAAACACATAAAAGTACACAAAGGAGGTACCGGCACTTGGGTTGGGCCCAACCCTAAGAGCTACAGCCTCCTAAGAAAGCTCAGAGATGGTGCAAAGCGAGATTCATCTTCATTAATCCAAAATAATAGTCATGTCACAAAATTGTTTACAGAAAGAGCTCAAAAATGAGCTGAAATGCAGAGCTGCACTAAAGTGCAAAAACAAATTGTTTAATAGCTAAACTACAAAGGCTTGAAGCCTTCCTACTTATGCAAACAAGGACTCCCAATAGTCCTCCTTAACTTTAGGAGCTTGGTTGCCCAAAACTGCAGTTAATCAGCCACTTCACTAAACCTGCTCGACTACCCCTTGAAATCATCTTTGGTGGGTTGTTGAACTCCGAGCTGATGGTGGAGAACTCGAGGAAGGGGTCATTTAGTGCAGGAGACACCCCTCCTATAAATCCTCAGCCTTGTATCTTCGTATTTGGCTACCAATTTTCTCATAAATTCCTGACCATGGTCCAAAATATGTCCAAAAATCTGCAATAAGCACGTATTCGACTTTGCGGTCAAGCGACTATTCTCATTCATTCAATTAACATAAATATATTCAAAAGCATGCATAAAAATATGAAGAATGGTGGATTAATCGAGAATAATAGGAAAAATGAGCCCATAAAGTTACCCATTTTTGGGGCTCATCATCACCCCCCTGCTGAATGTGTTGCTCATCCTCTGAGCAACTAATCTAGTTCATCATATTTGACTACTTTTGCTACCTCTCTGACATCCCAAGCTTCCGAGGTGATGCCCTCTTCTCGGTCATGAAACCTTGCCTTTCTCTCTACTTCCTCCCATTGTTTGTGTTCTTCTTCTTCCTTAACCCCTTCTAGTAGTCCTAAAAGTAATGGAGGACTGAACTTTAGGTCAATCCAGTTGGCCTTCAGATTTTGCATTGAATGTTTATAAAGTGGCACTCCTGCCAAAGCCTCCCTCAATATAGTTGGGGGGTGGTACTCTCTTATTTTTAGAGTATGGGACAATGTGTTCCATCTCCTTGTGCAAGCATGAATGCAGTTATCACCAAACAGTCTTTCCATGTCTTCAAAGTAAGCAATGGCATGAGATTTCCTTTCAACGTAATCTGGGAGAACTTGAGGGTTGTTGGCAAGGTGTTTATGGGCATATACTAAAGCTGAGGGATCTTTTGGTTCTGCTCTGATCATGAGTGGCTCACTTAGCTCCCTGTCCATAAATTTTTGAATTTCTACTGCCCTCTTTTCCTCATGGCTTAACCAAGGCGCCATAGCCATGAGTTGTACATCTCCCAAAGCCGCATTGGGGTCCCATAGATTCATGTTTGGAAGTTCCAAGTCATGTAAATATAGTTCTGCTAACTTGCCCTTATCTCTAGCTGAGCTATTGTCACACAAATACATAAATTGATTGTAATTCTAGAATTGAATGGTGCCCCTTTGGGCCAATCCGTTAATTTGAAATTGCAACCATTGATCTTTAAGATATAATGCATAGGACTTAGTAGGTTGCCTACACTGTAAGGCTTCTACTGCCCAGTTGGCCATGCATGCCATTTGGGCTTCTTTTTCTTGTAACTGTTGTTTTAAACCCTGTATTTCTTCTGTTGCTTGAGACTCCTTTTCTTGCAGCAGTTTTGTCAGCATCTCAACATCAGCTTGTAGCTTTTCCTCTCTCTGCTATTTCTCAGTTGTTTCCTTGTCTATTAGATGTCCTTCTTACTGCTGCTGCCCTCCCAAAATGGACAGTCTATCTTCCTTATGACCTTCCTGTAGCTGCAACTATTTTTTCAGCAACTCATTCTCCTCTTGTAATTGGGCTCTTTTATTGCTTTCTATGTGCCTCACCATGGCCAGCTCTCTTCTTGATTCTTTTAGTTGTTCTTTTGGGTGGCCTATGTCTGCAACTCCCTTGGATTTGGCAATTCTCATCCAAGTGTAAGTCCTAACCCGTTCCTGTTCCAATGCAAAGAAAAGTGGTACAACAAAATTTTGTGGGATGATATTCCCATTTTCTAACAAGGTGTAATATAAGCCCAAACTAGGCTGAGGGCTTGGTTCCAGTATCTCCTCGGTCTTGTCTTCTCCTTGTGATTGTTTGGCTGCCTTCTCCTCCAATTTCTCAGTCTCTTTTAACTTGGCTAGAGTTTCCTGTAGAGATGTTTTATCTTTCTATAGAGCTTCCCTTGAGTACAACATCCTAATTCTCTCTTTCCATGTGGAGGTTTTTGGGCTTCCTCTTTTATAGGTTATAGATATCTTGGAAGGAGACTCTTCCTTCTTTTTAGTGGTTGTGTCCTCAATGACAATTGGTTCCTTTGATGGTGGCTGGGGTTTTCCCACTTTGATCCTTGTGCTTCTTCTGTCTTTAAAGTACATGGAGGTTTGCCTCTTTCTTTTTCCTTTTTGTTTTGTAGGTGTGCCTAATGTAGCAAGCACAACTGCTGCTTCCTGTGCCAAATTTTCAGGGGATTCCTCTTGTTGTTTTTATTTTCCTTCACTTCTCGTAGAAATCTCTATGCCCATTTTTTCTGCCAGTGTTACTGATATCTCAGGGTGTATCTTTTCCTTCTCTTGCTAGGTGCCTGCTTTGGCTGTGGCAGTCTTCTTTTGCGCTTTCTCGACTTTTTCCTTTCCAATCTATCTCCTTTTTCCCTTCTTTGTTCTTGTTGTTGTCTCTTTCTCTATTTTAGGCTCAGTAGTCTTGTCAAATTCTTATTTTTCTTTCTGTTCTTCCTCTCTTTTTCCCTCTGCTTGAATGTCTTATGCTCCCTCATCATTGTTCTTAATCTCTTCAATTTTCCCCCCTCATCACTGCTCGATGGGGTGATGTTCTCAGCCAAAATTCTAATGTCATCATCCCTAGACATATTTCTAAAAATTTCCCAAGTTATGGGGATAGTGTAGGTGTGTAAAGCATCTTCCACCAACAATTTGATGAGCCCATGATAGGCCAACTGATCTGGGATCCCTTCATTTAGTTTTGTACAACATTCAATTAAGGACTGAAGGAGGAAATATGGTATGCTCAATTTTATGGCTGGAGGCAAGTCCATCCCATACCTTAATTCATGTAACAACCTCAAATGATATCCATAAATGATGCTAAACCTCCCTTGACATGTGATATACTTCATTATTTGATAACTGACTTCACTCCAGAGAAGAGGCAAGCTTGTTCTTCTAACCCCGTTTTTATTTTATACAAGATGCTCCTCAAGCAGAAAAAATGTTTTCTTAGCAACTTGTCCCAATGATCTATCCTCTTTGCTCCAATGGAGCCCCAATGGTAGACCAGTAATTCTACTGATGAGATCAGGTGTAAGTTCTAGGGTCAAACCCCTAAAACTAATTGTGGCATGTGTCTTCGAATGTGGTCTCAGGGACATCAAAAACTCTTCAGTTATCTCGTCATCATAACCCTAAACTTTGTCAAAGAAGGATATATAGTTTTCCCTGGTGAAAAGGTCCACCACCTCAGGGTGCTCGTGCAATTTGCTAGAGTCTGAGGGTTCTTTCCTTATGAATCCTCCTAGCATGGTGTCAAGTGCTCTCTTTATGTTTTAACCAGAAAAGAAAATGCTTAGGTGGGAAAAAAAACAGTCAATCACTGAAACAGAGGATAGCTGAATTCAGTTTCTTCTGAACCCAAGAAGGAATGTCCCAAGTGCTTCTTTGAAATATAAAATGGCAATAATTCTCCTGTTTTAAACTACTGCCACCCTGAATTTGACTTCCTGGTTTTGAAAAGAAAGAATATTTTCTATAGAACAGAGGATAAAGACACAAGTTTTTTTCTAAGCACGTAGGTAGATATGCACATTCATTTTTTTTCACACACACACAGAGGCTGGCCTTTACTATTGCATGTATCTTTCTTACAGGAGAATTTGAAAAAGGATGGGGAGATTTCAAATGCAAAGAGAAAAAGCAAATGTGTAGACTCAGGGAAATATGTAGGCAGACTTTCACTTTTTCAATGCATAGACAGACTTCCACTTTCTTTTTCAATCTACTGTCGTGTTCAATTTACCACCTTAGAATAGAGAAGTTTTCCTAATCCTACCTCATTTTAAGCTTGAATTTTGATGAAAATCCTAAGTTTTCTTTCTGCAGATCCGTTCTCTGCCTTTCTTGTAGAACCCTTCCTGTAGAAATCTCCCGGCTCCTGTAAAATGAAACTGTGCTTCTGGTAGAGTCCAATAGGCGGGAGATTTTCAAAAATAGATAGAAAACTAGTGGAGGATGACTGGTTAGCTACTCTGGAAGTGGTGGATGCATACTCCAGTTGAGAACATAATGAGTGTAGAATGAACAAAGGGTGGTGCATGTTTCAACCGAGATGTCTTTTATCTGTGGGTGCGATTCGTGGTGAGGGGATGAGGTGGCCGGACCAGACCGTTGATCCTACATCACAGCCATAATGTTTTTACATGCCATATGACTACCATCACCTCCCTTTCTCCTATTATCCACCGCCACCACTACCACTCCCGAAGATTTATTCCTGAATGGACACTCCACACATGTTGGTTGCACATCTAATCGACAGTTTTGACTTTAACAGGGCTCGTTTGGATTCCACGAGAATGTGTAACTGGCCGATGGCATCAGTTGACTAGCCACTGATTCCACTCTATCCGAACCATTCCAATAGTCACGCAACCTTGAAATATGATTTATGCAATTGAAGAATGAGTTTAGGCACTTACCTGCGTAGTCACGGTCGTGTTATGCAGATTTCGAATTTTGGAACCCATTTCTTCATTTTCTATTGCTGCTTTCGCACTGCATGCTTGGCCTCAGGTTGTTGTTGATGTTCACATGTTCAAACAAAGCTCCATGCATGTTTCATATGCCATACTTTGTTGTCCCTGTCTCTGGAGTATGTCTTTCAGAGGGATCAGCTGCTATAGGAATCCTATAGGATGTCCTGTAACTGCTTCTCCTCCTGCAATGCAAGATAGACTGAGCAAGGATACAACTACTGACGAGGGTCTCGGATGATAAGGAGTCTATATGGAGGGTATCATGTATGGCGAGTGAAACAGGAAGGAAACAGGATTTCTGTGTCTGACTGTGCAGGGACATAAAAATGAGTGCAATAGAGTTGTACAGAGATGGAAAAAGGTGACATATGATGATGGGTGGAAGAAGGGAGGTTTACAGGCCTCATATATAGATTCCCAACCTTCGGGTCCTCTTCTAAGATCGATTTTGGCTTGTCTGTAGATTCTATAGGACCCTCCTGTAGAAGATACATAATTTCCTATAGAAGGTAAAATCTTAGCTTGAATGAGACCAAATCTTAAGAAAGGGTAATGGTCATGGAGGAATGGATTGTGAGGGATGCTTATAGCCTAGTATTGACCTCTGTCTTTGTCTTGTGCGATCCTCCTAAAACCTATAATGACCTTCCTGTAACCTGCAATCTAGTTACCAGAAGTTAGCTTCATTTTTTTTTTTTGTCTGAGACGGCTGAGGCGCCTCTGGGAGGTTTTCACCCTCACTATTTTCCCTGGGCGCCTCCAAGAGGTTTTCACCCAAGGATATTTTATTCCTTTTTTTGTGTGTATTCAAGGTGTAGGTGGAGTGGAGACAGGGGCCTGCTCCACTACCAGCACTGATTGACCCAAAGTTTCAATGAACTCCTGCTTAGAAAGGGGCTTCCTGTAGATTTTCAATCGATGCCCATTGATGAGCATGGGGATGGCTTCTTCATAAATGGTCCTGATAAGGACTAAACCATTGTCATTGCATTTCTCCACTGTATATGGTCCCAACCATCTTGTCCTTAGCTTTCCTTTGAAATCCTTGTATCTTGAATCATATAACAACGCCCAATCTCCTGGCTGAAATTTCTTTTCTTTGAGGTGCCATCATGCCATATCTTTCTTTGAAGTTGGACTACCTCTAAGTGGAGAAGGGCCTGCATTCTCTATTCATCTAATCCATTCAGCTGAAGTAATCTTTCCTATTGTGCATGGTTGAGATCTAGGTCCAACTGAGCTGCCAACCTTAATGTGTTATATTCAAATTCTATGGACAACAAAGCCTTTTTCCCGTAGAGCAGCTCATAGGGTGTGAAACCTGTTATAGTTTTCCAAGTAGTGTTATAGGCCCAGGTGGCCTCAACCAAGTGATTTGCCCAATCTTTTCTGTTGTTGCTTGTTATTGGGAAATCTAGTGTCCATGCAAAGTTACTAGTCCCACTAAGATGGGTAGCTATCTTCGAAACAAACAGATTAAAGTTACTTTCATTTTCCTTTATGAGAAGTAGATAGGAAAGGAGCAAAGAATACCAACCTCGATCTTTCGCTTGGTCCCTCGTTTGTTCCCTCTCCCCTCTGACAGATCTTTGCCACTCCTTCCTTGCTTACTTCGCTTCAAAGAATACCTATAAAGTCAAAGCAGCATAATACCTTCAAGGTACGGAGATCTAAAATCATAAACAATATAGGACCAGATATATATTGACCACACAAATGCATATATCATCAAACATACAAGAATGTGGAGGAAAACGTGAATAGCTTTATTGATATAAAGAATAGAAGAGAGGATTACAACCCATTGATCTGACCCAACATCATCCTCCTAGCATGAAAGCCCTTCCTCACCTCATGAAAATCTTAGATCACCCAACACTATGATGTTTCACCAGGAAACCAACAACACTTACTTAGGAGATACAAGATTCCAGACCCTTGGATCTCTGGGATGAGGGATCCATATATAGATGATTGCAGGGGGTGAGTCAGCTTTTGGGATTTTTATTATTGTCCTCTCTCTCATATTTCTTTGTTCCACTTGGAGATTCATGATCTCTTACTCATCCCTCAGCGAATTCAGAGAGGCAAGTGTCACAGGAGAAGTTTCTGGAAGATTCCATGATCATCCACCTTGCAAATTGTCTCTGCCATTTGTCTACTCTCACCCATCGCACCCTATAGAAGGGATTTTCAGTATGCATCGCACTTTTTGCATGTGGCAGGTGAGATGCATCACACCCTTTGTACTGAGCAATTTGTATGGTCCAGTTTTGACCAGTTCTGAGCAGTTTTCCATGGAGAACTTATGGGAGATGAGGTAATCCGCTGACCTTGTTCCTTTAGGGTATGAAACAACACTTTTAGGGACTCATAAGCGTTTGGTTTATGGACATATATGATTGGAGTTGTAGTGCCCAAATATGTCTATAACAATTGCCCCCTAAAGCATAAGGTCGTAAATCTTTTGATGTCGGGTGAAATGCTTTATCATGAGGATCCGAGGTTTTTCGAACTGGAAGGTGACCTATAATAAGATACAATACAATACATTATCTTCATAATATTTTCATGATCTGGCTGAGGCAGGCATTCCCATGCTTAGCTTTATAAATTCATTTTCATGTACATAGGACAGACAATCATCTGTGTAGCAGACTGATGATTCTGATAGAGCCATCATCCTCTGATTCGGATGATCATCGGTGCAGCAATGATGTACATTTGATGTCTTCATTTTCCTAAATATATCACAGCCCAGATGGATGAAACTAGATCCGGGGTCTTCAAACTCGTTCAATCTTCACCCGAAGTACAACTCGATCCATGTGAAAATATGTTCTGGAGTCGAACATGGAAAGACATCGCCTGATTACCAGCCAATGATGTAAGTTGTTAATAGGCGCAAGAGGAATCACCGATAATGATGATGACCCTCAAGGTACTACAGTGCAATTTGCGTGGTGTGAAAATGGGACTTGGCATCGAACACCATGCAAGATCTTTCGGTCGAAGGCCATTGATGTATACCTGTCGCCGGAAGTGAGAAACTTATCATTGAGGCATGCAAGCTTCAAAGTACTGAAGGGGTTGTTCCTAGGTTGACTTCTTGAATAATGAGCTGTTGTCGACAAGAAGTAACCCATTGTAGGAGGGCCTTAATGAATCCCACATCTATGACACGGAACAGAGAAAATGATTTTGTGGAGGTGAAAATGATCTGATGATAGAGGGTTCAGGTTGGCGGTCATGAAAGAATGAAGGGTGAAGGTATTGCAGCGGATGAGACACAAGCTAGGTTGGTGAATTATATGATCGACTTCACTTGAACATATCGGCAACACTAAAATGGATTGGCAGTGTTAACCCCAAAGATGGATGGTACGACGGACCAATGGTAATATGACCGGTGAACGGAATAACCCAACCCGACTCAATCATGGTGATGGAGTGAAAGTGTCATGTTCAAGAGCGACTTTCTACCAATAAAGTTTCTTCAAGTTTTCTTCCCTATTTTTCCCCAGTCATTGCTGACCAATACCTCTTTATTTTTATCAATCTTGAGGAGGATAACATATGCTTGTTCTATAATTCGCCCTTAGGGAAAACCCGTATCTATGTTTTAACAAGCCTAGCGATAGTGAAACTTGTTCTTATATATATAGACAAGTTTGTCGCTATTGGTTTTAACAAGTTTAACAACAAAGACAACTCAGTCCTTTTTCAATTTTAGAGAGTCTGAAAAGGGACGGAAAGGAAACTCCAATAATCCTTTTTCGTCATATAATCCCTTAAGTCCGAAAAAGTATAAAATAATACGAAAGGGATGAATTTTCGATAGTTTTAATGAACTGAACAAGACAAGCACTCGATATTTTTGTGTAATAATCCCTTAGGTCCAAAAACATTAAAATATAGAGGAGGGATAACACTTCTAATAGCTTTAACGAGCTGGAGAGGCCAATTTCTTGGCAATCTTTTCATATTTTGCAAGTCACATGAAAAGAGCTTAAAGGAGACTCATTTTTTAGGAACGAGTGATATTTTCGGGTAGCAATGGATTCCGGGTAAGGTTTGGAATTTTCCAATCATGGTAGTGTTACAAGGATGGCTAACAGAATCACTCATCGCAGTTGTTCCTCAAAAGGGGTAAACAATCAAATGGAGGTGTATGATCGGCTAAAAAAGAGTGGAGGTGATGGTAAGAACATGACCAACGCTCAAAAGCTGATGATAATGCATTCGCAATGGTTATTTATCGGAGGTTGGTTCATTTTTTAATGAGCTTAAACTTTGGGGGGAACATTTGCTCATTGCTTAGGTTTAATTTTTAACGATCTTTAACTTTGCGTAAAACTGCTCGTGATAACGGTCATTGATATTCGACCCACTGTTAACACTATGTTCTTTCGACGGTTGTACTACCTATTCAATTGCTCCATCAAACTGATTAGAAATGAAAATACATGCTTGAAAAATGAGTTAAAACATTAATACCCTACTTGAATTACATGAAAATTAATTTAAAATTAGTTTTTACCCCTCATTTTAACATTTCATTTGAGTTTGAGATTGTTGGAGCTTTAGAGGTGTTTTCCCCCTTGATTTTCACTAGCTGATTCTGGGAGATTCTATGGATGATTCTTGGTGCCGTCTGGACCAGGTAGGAGCTAAACCTGAGCTCTTCAGTTGCATTCTTTCCTTTTTGAATTCTAAGCATGTTTCCCTACTTTTCTGAGCCTCTGGGGTTTGAACAATTCGTTCTGCCCCATTGCACCCTATGTATATCGAAAGGTGCAATGCATACTAGGCTAGCCATTAGCCATTCAGTATGCATCTCACCCAGTACATAGCTGGGGTGTGATGGGCGCGAGGAGGGAAACTTGTGCACTGTTTTTCATGGAAATTTTTCCTGTTTTTTGCCGAATCAGGATCTTGAATCTTCTCTTGTTTGTTTTTCAGAGATTCATCAGAGAAAAATGGTTGTTACATGGCGAGAACATGAGCATGAATAAGAGGACATGGTTGCTTTACACGATCCGGGTACGGTAACTGCATTGTGGAACTGTGGTTTGCTCAAGTTCTTCCGCATATCTAGCATGAGGCAACAAATCAACTTGTTGCAATATTTCTTCGATGCATGGGATCCTACCAACCAGGTGTTCCAAATCAGAGGCAAATCCATCCCCTTGACTGTTGTGTAAATCTACTTTTTGATCGGTTTATCGAGGCGTGGTGCCCCTCTCTCACTATCAGGTTCCACCCGTGGGGGCGAATCCGTGAGGGATTATATTAGACGAACTGTAGAGAAGGATCTTAGCCGAGCAGGGATGGAAAGATCAACATTCGAGATGTCACTAACCGGTCCTTGAGGACCATCTTTTTCACCTTTACTAGACTGGCTGGTAGTGTGGCTCTTCACTTGGCCAACAGGTCCTATATGCAGTATGCCTTGGAATGCCTCGAACAGAAGGTATTCAACTGGTGTGATGTAGTACTCCCAGTGATAAAATAATAGCTTACCAAGGTGAAAAATGGATGATCTAAGAGCTTTGGCTATGGTTCCATTTTGACCGCTTTCACCTTGGAGAAGATCCCACTGATGCAGCCATAATACATTTCACTCGGTTTTCCACCACCGACTGAGCCACAGATGCAGAGATGGGTTGATCTTATGGCCCGACATGCTGGTCAGCCACAGGTTTCTTTCTCTGATGCCTTCTTCGAGTGGTTCAAACGTCAGAAGATGGTTTATGCCGAGTGTCCATATGCTGGTATGGATTTCCGGGGTGACCCAGATTTGGTGCTGCCGGCTGGCGAGCAGTGGAGTGTTATAGGTAAAATCTCTTACCATATCCCTATTTATTGCTTTTATAATGTTCTTATGCTTTCTTTCAACAAGACTAATCAAAACTCATGTGCTCATGCAGATATCGAACCAGTGCGACTGAGAGCACCAACTGCCATTCCAGTAGGAGAGGCTGTAGGGAGGGCTGTCCTTCGTGACCTGGATGTGGCCGAGACTCTTGCAGCATTGTAGGATCAGATTGAAGACCTCACTCTTGGTATCCCAGATGTGAGGACTGACGAGCTTCCTCTGAGATTACAACGACATACTACTAGTGTGCCAAGTCAATTGACTAGGCTTTTACTCATGATTGCACAGGCGGTGACTTGTTATCACTAGCATCATTAAACTAGGGTGCCCCCTAGCATTTTGAGTTTTTGGGTGATTTGACCGATTTTGTCTTGGACACAAAACACTATGCGTAAACCATAAATAGTTATATATATTTTTTATTTTCGGAGCTTTATTTTGGTTAAGTTATATGATCCTGATGCAAATATTAATGAAATGCTTTTCTTTTATAAATGTCGTAAATGTCTATCTAACACGTAATATTTCCAATGTTGATATTGGATAGAATTGAACTATCTTTCCAAAATCTTGACCCTTAGGAACATGCAATAGATAGCTGGATTCTGCACAGAATAGATATCGGTGAGCTATAGAATGACGAGTTGTGAGTCTAGCCTGACAACAAGTCAGTGTATGCCATGTTCGATGGCATCAGATAGGAGCTCTATCAACGCACTGTATTCAGCGATGTTGTTCGTTGATCAACCAATACATACCCCTCTGAAACTCACTAACTTGCTGCTTGGATCAAAGATGGCCCAGGCCACAAAAGTGAGGTTCCGCGAACTATGGCTTTCTCTGTTAGCATATCCAACAAATGATTCCAATAGGTTTGACATCTGTAACAAATGTAAAAGTGGATTACCTAACCAAAATGATTGCTCTTAGTGAAAACAAAAATGTAACAAAAGCATATGAAGCAGTTACTACACTGAGTCAAGCATAGTAACACTTAAGTTACAACCCGTTTCGGGGTTGCGACATTGGAATCCCATCATAATCCACTAACTCGTAGGCTCCTTTTGCTAATACATGCTTAACAATATAGGGGCCCATCCATAAAGACTGGAACTTACCTGCTCCCAACTTGTCGGATTCCTGGTGTAAAGTAAGACTAGGTTGCCTTCTAAGAAGACACGGGATTTGACATTCTTTTTAAACTACGCCTTGACTCATTTCTTATGTGCTTCGTTAGCCAAGGCAGCATCACGATGGGTTTCATCTAGTTGGATTAATTCCAAGAAACGAGCCTCTTCTTCTGAAGTTCCAGGGAGAAGATCGACTGCGAGTTTGAGGGACGAGATTTCACACTGAACTAGTAAGATTGCATCCAAGCCATATACCAGCTGAAAAGGTGTAAAACCAATCGCATTTCTCATCGATGTCTGGTATGCCCACAGGGTTTAGTATATGATTAGGTGCCAACTCCGCTTATGGACTCCAATCACCCGTTGCAGCACGCACTTCAGGACTTTGTTGATTGCCTCAAATTGCCCGTTAGCTTGCGGATAATATGGAGTAGAGCTATTGTGGGATAGTCCTAATTTGGTAGCCAACTCAACCATCATGTGATTGCAAAAATGCGATCCATGATCTGTGACTATAGCTTGTGGAACACCGAATCTGGAGACTACATGATTGAAAAAGAAAAGAGCAGCCGTTTTGCCGTTGTTGTTTAATGTAGGCATCACCTTGGCCCATTTGGTAAATGGTCAACTACGACTATGATATAACCATGCCCCCCAGCCGAGGTGGGGTTACATGTCATGAAATCTATTCCTCATTTGGAGAATGGCCCAACCACAACTATTGGCTGCAGAGGTGCGGGTGGTATTCTGGTTTTGCGGTTGAAGATTTGACAAGCATGGCAACTTCTGACTATGGTTATGCAATCCTTGAACATTGTTGGCTAGAAGTATCATGCTCGTAAAATATTTTGTGTTGTATCATAACCACATTGATGCCCCCCACACGCGCCTGAATGACAATCGTTCAGGACTTTTTCGGCCTCCTCATGGGTGAGGCACCTCCGCAGAACTGTATCGATACCACGACGGTAAAGTGTATCACCGATGATCATGTAGTCTTTTTCTTGGTATTGAGTACGTCGTTGCTCTGAATGGGAGGTATTAGACCTATATGTTTGGGTCTAGAGATAGATGATTATATCTCCATGCCATGGATCGCTTGAAGATATCAGAAACAAAGATTCATCCACGATAGTTGCATTGGATGTTGAATTGTTGGACGACGATGGGAGATCGCATAGTAACTCCGCGAAAACCAGGGCTTTCTCGATTTGGATTTTACAAATTCTAGATCAAAATCCTGCAAAATTGCTATCCATTTGGAATATTTTCCCCCTAGTAACTGTCGCGACAAAATATAAGTGATGGGGTTGCAATATGACAAAATGGTGGTTTTTCAAAAGATGATATAGTGTCGAAATCTTTGTATTGCTTGAACAGCTGCAGAAGCCATCTTTTCAACATAGGAGTACTTGGTTTCTGTATCATTTAAGTTTCAACTTAAATAATAGATAGGATGTTCAATTCCATTGTCTTCTTGAACTAAACCATTGCTATGGTCGTATCTGCTACGGCCAGATACAGGTTAAAGTCTTTTTTATAATCAGAAGCATACATTAATAATGCCTCTATTAGGGATTCCTTTAGAGCATCAAAGGAAGCTTGCGCGACCTGACCCCAGATGAAGGGTACCTCTTTTTTCAACAGACACGTATAACCTTTAGAAAGTTTTTCGTAATTTGGAATGAACCTCCTTAGAAAGTTTGCCTTCCCTTAGAGTTTCTGATTTTGAAGTAAGTTTAAAGGTGGAGCTAAATCAATGATTGCCTGAACCTTACACAGTTCGAGACAAATCCTGTCCTTTGAGACTACAAAGCCAAGTAAACGACCAGAACCGACACAAAACACACATTTGTGTGGATTGAGTCGTATCTTGTAGTTTCGGCAATGTAGAAATATCGCTCTCAAATGCTGGAGATGATCGGTCCGCTTTCACGAATGAGCCGGAAGATTGTTGAGATATGGTTGAATGATGTTTTTGATGTCATGGAAGGCATAATTCATTTCCCTTTCAAAGGTTGACCCTGCATTCTTCAAACCAAAAGGTAGCTTGCAGTAAGCGAATGTGCCCCACAGACAAATAAATACAGTCTTTGACTAGTCCTGTGGGCAGATATTTATTTGATTATACCCGGAAAATCCATCCATAAATGAAAAGATTTCACATCCGGCGCATTCATCAATTATCTGGTCAATGAAGTGTGTAGGGTAGTTGTCTTTTGGACAAGCTTGGTTTAAATCCCTATAATTGATACACACTCTAATCGTTTCTTGCTTTTTCATCGCAGGAACAATATTCGATACCCAATCAGTTAGAGGAACTAGGTAAATGAAACTAGCATCGAGAAGTTTTTCAACTTCTGTCTTGATGGCAGCGGATTTTTTGGGGTGCACTTGCTGAAGTCGTTGTCGTACTGGTTTTACATCTGGATACATCTTAATTTCATGTTCAGCTATGCTTGAGTCAATGCCTGACATTTCTTCATATGACCATGCAAAGACATCTCTGAACTCGCGAAAGAGAGAATAATATATTTCCAGTTCTGAAGGAGAACAAGATTTGCCGACATGAATATTCTCTACAACATTTGGTTTGGTTGAGATATTGATGGTGATAGTCTCTTCAATATTGGACAAGTTTTTCTTGGAATCCACCATATTTACACTATTTGACAGGAAATCAAAAACTGAAGGATGATCAAGGTCGTTGGAACAATCTTCTTTGTAATTTGGAAGACGGGAACGATGGTGGTAATCTTACCATGGTGCCCCGTCAATCATCATTGACTGAATAATTCCTTCATCTGTAGAATGTACATATGACCAAGGATCTAAAGAGGTACCATATTCCTTAGACCTATCTATCCAAATGCTTGATAAGCATTGATTTGGGTTTTCCTCCCATGGCGAAAAGATTGATTGCTACAATATTTCTATTGGGCTTGGAGGCAAAACCTCGTGATGATCCATGCTAACATCGTGATTGGATATCTTCTGAATGGAAGACACCATATTGCAGGTTCCCACCATGGCCACTTCCGCTAGATTGTTTGGAGGTGGTAGGGAAAAAGTACCCATCAATGTCAGGTCTTTTAGTAGGCCAAACCCGATATTTTGAAGTGACTGAGAACTCACGTGGATCATCGGAATGCTTCCTGTTACTTGTGAACTATTGGGGAGAAACATTTGTTGGTCGATGATTGTAATTCCTCCTTGGAAAGGAAATGCAATCTTTCTAAAGTATGTCGACACAACAACAGCCATAGCATATATCCAGGGCCTTCCCAATAGGACGTTGTAATTGAGGTTTCCATTGATAACTTCAACATCAATTTCTACTATCTTGCCCACTAGTTCAACTTGCAAGTTACTTAAAATCCCATAAGGAGTGTATGTTCATCCATCAAATGCTTTTAACTTCGTTGACGGTCACGACAAGGGTGGTGAGCCTGAAGTCTTCCAACAACTCATTGACATAATACATGTATATGCTCCCTCATCAGTAATCGTTCGATGAACAGTTTTGTTGAGGGCTTTCACTTGAATAAGAAAAGCAAGTTGAGTTGGTAACTGAGGGTCATATCCTTTATGATTAAAGGTCACAAGATTGGAATCCGCTGGGTCAATCCCACCTATTGCTGATAATAGATCCTGCTTCTAGGAGGGGAGATTTTGCAGTACCTCAAGTGTCGACATAGCGGACGGCGATTAGGCCAGGTCCTCTACTATATTATAATTATGTGCTACTCTAGCATGAGGACTAAATGTAGATTTGTGTACTACTCCCTTTGGCATCTTTATCATTAGCTCAGGAATGATGGGTGGCACAACTTTGGTTGAAGTTGTTGTCGAACTACTAGGTTGATCAGTAGCCTTGTTGTTCGACAGTTGTGGATTCCCGTAATCTTTATTCATTGTCGATATTAAAGCATCATTTTTCTGTTTCAAAATGGACAACATAAGCACTTGGGATGGAGAAGCATTGTCACTAGCAACCAGATTGGTTCCTAGGTTTGGAAACAGATCAGTCAATACCGCTAAGGTTTTTGAATTCTTTAAGAGTTTCCTAAGCTTAGCTTTATGTGGACAGTCTTTCGTCCAATGATCCTCATCGCATATAAAGCATGTATGATTTGGTTTCCTTTCTCCAGAAGGGTTTGCAGAAGACTTTTCAGGAGATGACTCCTCCTGTTTCTTCTTTTTCCCTTTCATTTTCTTCTTGCCTCCGGGTTGCTTCGGTTCTTTGCCTTTGTCAGTCGACACGGCATTTACCACCGAGGTGAGAAGTTCTTCATTTGCATTTTGACTAGAAACCATACGAGTTTTCTTCGATGTATCCTTTACGATTTTCGTGCTAGTCGTACCTATCACGCCATCGCCAGCATGAGAGTCTTTGTTTGATTTAAGAGGAGGAGGAACAGAAAACTCCGGTCTAGGAGCATCGGGGATTTTGTCATAGAGTGTGCCAGACTGAGTATAGATCAAGTCTAGATATTGTGCACGAGTAATGACTTTCTCTTCAGTGACGACCCCTCCCTTTGCTACATCTTATGTGATAGAAGGTAATAATGATTTAATAAACCATTCAGCTAGCAGTTGATCAAGAACATATGTTTTTACCATTCTACGATGACGTCACCACTCATGAATATGATCAGATATGTGAGTGTCCGTTGTCTATTTGAAATTGGTAAGAAGCTCTCTTCCTGCTTCATACCTTATTGGTAACTGAAAATGGGTTGAAAAGGTTGTGGCAAGGGTGTTGAAGTTATCGAATGAAGCTCTAGGCAATTCGATGTACCATTTTGCTGCCGAACCAGTTAACATTATCTGAAAAAGGTGAAGGCTAAGCGAATCATCATTGAGAGTGTTGGATGAACACCACAGATGAAAGGTCATCACATGATTCGACGGGTCTTCACTCGGATTTCCATTAAATTTAGGAATATCTTATGGAAGTTTGTGAGGAATTTTCGACCACCAAGGGGCATAAGAAATTGGATCGTTTGTTAGCCAATTTAGATCTGGTAACTCTAAATTCACCACGAAGGGAAACTGTTGATTCAGGTTCAGCAAATCATACCCAGGATAGCATAGTATCGCCTAAGCAGTGGGTCTTTGCATACCAGCATAGTGCATCTGATGCTGATAACTTTGGTAAGGTTGATAGTTATAACCATTATGAAATGATTGATGTTGACCATTTTGAATATACGGATGTCCATTACTTGCAAAGATTTGTTTCTCAGATCCTTGGTAAACTTGTTGGAATTGCGGTTGTTGATATTGTACCAGCCATGGTTGTGAAGCCATTTGTTGTTGTCTAATACTAGCTATTTGACCAAGATGAGGGGTAATAGTACCCATTTGAACCTGGGTCGCTCCGGTTAGGGATCCACTAATCAGTGATTGCAGTTGCGCCATGGAGACAGAAGGTTGTTGTAGTATGAATTGAGAAACTTGAAGTTAGCATACAATAGGAAATGCTTGTACTTGCGACACTATCACAATGGCTGGTGTAGTGGGCATATTCAACATAGGTAGGCTTTGTTGCATTGAGTATACAACTCTTGGTTGTTGAGGTAGTATTGGCACCCAACCACTGGTGTAATTCCAGCATGACCCGAATTCTGTTGCAAACTCCCATATGGTTGTTCTCCCGGAGGAAACAATGGCATACTGCCCCCCATATGGTGGCAATCCAATGCTCAAAGGAATGATTGGCCTTTGGGGACCAGACTGCCCAAATTGATACTGTTGCAAAGGATCAATTTGCTAAGACTCAACATAAGAGATTCTAGATATTATTCCAGACGAACAAACGAGAACAGACCATACTGTCGAAACAACCCCTGGATGGACTCCATCTAGCGATTGAGAGCTAGTTGGGACAGATGATACACCGATGAACATTGTTGGAGTAGCTGCAGGAGGTTCTACTACTGTTGTGCCAAATGACACAGTCCTCGATGTCGATGGTTATTCATACATATCTAGTCTATCCAAAAGATTTCCTAATGATTCTACAGGAACTTGCGATGAAGGGAGACCAACTTCTGATGAAGAAGGAAATAGGGTGATCCCGGCTCCCAAAATGCTATGGAGTACTGGATGGAGGATCCTCGATAATCTCTTCTATAGAAATCAAACCAGGTGGGAGAGGTAGACCGTTAGGTCTGTAAAATATTTATGGTGTCGAAGAAGGTATAGACTCTGTAGCGACAGTTGTTGGAGGGGTAAACCCTTCTGAATGAGTTGTTGATCAAGTCGGTTCAGGAATAGAAGTGTTTACCATCACACTAGGATCAGTTCTAATGTCCTCTTGTGGCTGCAGAACTTCTTCTGTAAAGGCAGGGGCACTAGAAATTATTTGAGTAACTGGAGTCCCTGAGGATGTTGGAACACAAGTTCCAGGCAAACCAGGGGACTTTGATCCGGTTAAACAAGTTTGCTTTGTCTGGAATAGTTTCTTTTCCGGAGTCAAAGATGGTTGACTCGTTAATCTCTGCGAACAATGGTGTTTCGATTGACTTTCTTCCAACATTGCAGATTACTCGATCAACTCAAAATAAAGGGGAAAAATTGATTCCGAAATTAATGAATTTTAGACGCTTTGACACAACTTGCTTTTTCAATTTTTAAGAGTCGAGCAAAAGCTAAATATGACTCTAGTTGCCTTCGATTTTTAATGAGCCTAAAGTGACAAGTGCTCAGATGGACCTTTTCCTTTAAGGAGTCTGAAAAGGAATGAAAGAGACTACTCTAGAAATCTAGAAATAGAGATTACCAAACCAATCACAAAAATGCAGAATACTTTTTACGGTACGACAGTCAATCTTCCCGAATGATGTGTTCAGTGCATTGTGATCGATAGGGCAGCAGACACAACTTCCTAAGGATAAAGGATATAGCCTATTATGGTCTCCCAATAATACTCGACGGTACCTGGGAGCACAAGTCTGTACTGGCACTTGTCTTCTCAAAGAGGAGGAATCACCCAACCTACAATGAAAGCGATAGTTACCAGGATTTACGACATTGGAATACGTCTCTAGCCTAGACTTCTAAATGTTGTGCATTAGGTTCCAAAGCACTTTTATGTTCATTGAATTTATTTTATAGTTGATCTTTCTTAAGAAGTTTTCCTTTCAGGTTCACCGCGTGATGTAGATATACAATTCCTAAATGCAATCTAAGATGATAAACAATCGTTTAATCTTCTTTTTGCAATGAAAATCCTAGCTACTAAGGAAAGAGAAGCAGGATTCTTTCAACATAGAGCAGAGAGCACACACTAGATGCACTGTCCTAAATAAAAATCAACAAGCAGTCTAAATGCAAATGCAAATGCACGTACTTGTTTTCGCTTTCTTAATGTGTGAATGACAAAAAGAATGTTAAGTAAAAATCTGAATTGTTTCAAGTGACAGTACTAACAATTTTCTCTTCAAAAAATGAAAGGAAGATAATGACGACACTTTGTGATTTTGAATTGAAAACTATTTTTGACACTTGAAAAACTATTAATTCAAATCAAATACAAGAGTAACAGTGTAATCGACCATCAAGAACAGTAGGATTCTTTTCTTTGACTGAAAATGACACTTGCGACACTTCCAAATCAAAAGATGACAGTTTGATTACGCTACTTCTTTGTAAAGAAGAACCGTAAATGGCGAACAATACATAAAAACATTTACAATTCTTTGTAAAATGGAGGCTAAAACATGCAAAGGAAGGGAGTTTCCACAGTGGTATACTAATCACAGACAGCAAAACTCCTGAATAAAGCTGAAGGGAGTGAACAAAAACCAAAATTTGGAAGCAGAAATAGTCTTATCTGATCATCACACCTGTAACACAGGGAAAGAGCGATGCATCTCACCTACTGCACACGGAAGGTGCGATGCATCCAGATTCCCAAGAGGAGAAGGTGCGATGGTCCAGGGACGAAACTTCAACTTGGTTCTTGGTCACAGTCTGCAGCTTATTTCAGGGATTTGGGCCGAGCTAATGATAGTCAGTAAATGCCAATCACAGGGGCTGATCTAATGAGGCTACTTGAGCCACCACCAGGGAAATTAGGATGTTTGAAAATCAATCATTTTGTTTATAAACAAAACTTGGAGATAGACTGAAGCAGCATTGATCTACTTTGCACTTGCATAGCAAATGCATTTCGAAGGGTAGATGGATTGACTTTAGGCTTCGTTTGTCATTTATAAAGTAAACAAATATAGACAAGCAAACAAGCTCTTCGCTCCCCAGTGGAGTCACCATTTTGTTATCAGGAAATCTAGTGTCCATGCAAAGCTGCTAGTCCCACTAAGACGAGTAGCTATCTTAGAAAGAAACAGATTAAAGTTTCTTTCATTTTCCTTTATGAGAAGTAGATAGGAAAGGAGCAAACAATACCAACCTCGATCTTTCGCTTGGTCCCTCACTTGTTCCCTCTCCCCTCTGACAGATCTTTGCTACTTCTTCCTTGCTTACTCTGCTTCAAAGAGTACCTGTAAAGTCAAAGCAGCATAATACCTTCAAAGTATAGAGATCTACAATAATAAACAATATAGGACCAGATATATATTGACCACACAAATGCATATATCATCAAACATACAAGAATGTGGAGGAAAACTTGAATAGATTTATTGATATAAAGAATAGAAGAGAGGATTACAACCCATTGATCTGACCGAGCGTCATCCTCCCAGCATGAAAGCCCTTATTCACCTCATGAAAAGCTTATATCAACCAAAACTATGATGTTTCACCAGGAAACCAATAGCACTTCCTTACAAGATACAAGATTCTAGCCCCTTGGATCTCTGGGATGAGGGATTCATATATAGATGATTGCAGGGGGGTGAGTTAGCTTCTGGAATTTTGATTAGTGTCCTCCCTCTGATAGTTCTTTGTTCCACTTGGAGATTCATGATCTCTTACTCATCCCTGAGCGAATTCAGAGAGGCAAGTGTCACAGGAGAAGTTTCTAGAAGATTCCATGATCATTCACCTTGCAAATTGTCTCTGACATTTGTCTACTCTCACCCATCGCACCCTACAGAAGGGCTTTTCAATATGCATCGCAATTTTTCATGTGGCAGTTGAGATGCATCGCACCCTTTGCACTGAGCATTCTGTATGATCAAATTTTGACGAGTTCTTAGCAGTTTTCCATGGAGAACTTCTGGGAGATGATGTAATCAGCTGACCTTGTTCCTTTAGGGTATGAAACAACAATTTTAGGGACTCAAAAGCCCTTGGTTTATGGACATATATGATTTAGGTTGCAGTGCCCAAATATGTCTATAACACTGCTCACCACTTTAGTCAAAATCTCTTCCAAAGCTCTATTAGTGACTTCCACCAGTCCATTTTCTTGTGGATGATAAGGGGTGGAAGTTTTGTGCTTAATCTTGTGATGAGTGAGCAGGTTTTCAATCAGGTTAGAGGTAAACTAACTTCCTTGATCTGTGACTAATTCTCTTGGGTAGCCAAACTTGTAGAAGATATTTTCACTCAAAAACTCAACTAATTTTTCTTATGTTGTTTCCTTGATTGCCTTTGTTTCTACCCACTTCGTCAAGTAGTCTATGCACACAATGATGTAAGACTTTTGTTTTGAAGGAGGTGTTATAGATATTTTTGGGCACTTCAACCCCAATCATACATGTCCATAAACCAAGGGCTTCTAAGTCCCTAAAAGTGTTGCTTCACACCCTAAAGGAACAAGGTCAGCTGATTACATCATCTCCCAGAAGTTCTCCATGGAAAACTGCTTAGAACGGGTCAAAACTAGACCATACAGACTGCCCAGTTCAGAGGGTGCGATGCATCTCACCTAATCAATGTAGAAGGTGTGATGCATACTAGAAAGCCCTTCTGTAGGGTGCGATGGGTGAGAGTAGAAAAATGGCAGAGATAGTTTGCAAGGTGGATGATCATGGAATCTTCCAAAAACTTCTCCTGTGACACTTGCCTCTCTAAATTCGCCCAGGGGTGAGTAAGAGATCATCAATCTCCAAGTGGAATCAAGAACTATCAGAGAGAGGACACTAATCAAAATCCCAAAAGCTGACTCACCCCCCTACAATCATCTATATATGGATCCCTCATCCCAGAGATCCAGAGGCCGGAATCTTGTATCTTGTAAGGAAGTGTTGTTGGTTTCCTGGTGCAATATCATAGTGTTGGTGATCTAAGCTTTTCATGAGGTGAAGAAGGGATTTCATGCTGAGAGGATGACACTGGGTCAGAACAATTGGTTGTAATCCTCTTTGCTATTCTTGATATTAATAAAGTTATTCAAGTTTTCCTCTACATTCTTGTATGTTTGATAATATATGCATTTGTGTGGTCAATACATATCTGTCCTGTATTGTTTATGATTGTAGATCTCTTTTCTTCGATAGTATTATGTTGTTTTGATTCCACAAGTGCTCTTTGAAGCTGGGTAGACGAAGAAGGAGCAGCGAAGATCTATCAGAAGAGAGAGGAACCAAGCAAGGAACCAAGTGCAAGACTGAAGTTGGTGTCCTTTGTTCCCCTCTTATCTACTTCTCATAAAGGAAAGCGAAAGTGGTTTTCGTTTGTTTGTTTCTAAGATAGCTACTAGTATTAGTGGGACTAGAAGCTTCGATTGGACATTAGATTTCCCAATAACAAAATGGCGACTCCGCTGGGGAGTGAATAGATTGTTTTCTTGTCTATATTTGTTTGTTTTATAAACTTATAGGTGGAGCTTGAAGTCAAGCCAGCTAGCCTTTGAACTGCATTTGCTATGTGAGTGCAAAGTAGATCAATGTTTCTTCAGTCTATCTTCGACTTTTGTTTATAAATTGAAAAATCGATTTGAAAACATTCTAGTTGCCCTAGTGGTGGCTCTAGTAACCTCATTAGATCAGCCCCTGTGATTTATATTTACTGAACATCACTTGCTCGGCCTAAATCCCTGAACTGAGCTGCAAACTGTGACCAAGAACCAAGTTGAAGTCTCGTCCCACCATCGCACCTTCTACTCTTGGGAATATGGATGCATCGCACCTCCCGTGTGTAATAGGTGTGTTGCATCGCACTTTCCCTGTGTTACAGGTGCGCTGATCAGACAAGACCTCTTCTGCTTCCATAGTTTGGTTTTTTGTTCACTCTCTTCAGCTTTATTCAGGAGTTTTGTTGTCTGTGATCAGTACACCTCTATGGAAACCCCCTTCATTTCCATCATTCTGCCTCCATTATGCAAAGAACTGTGAATGTTCTTGTGTATTGTGTGCCATTTTTAGTTCTCTTTTACAAAGTAGCGTAATCGAACTGTCGTTTCTTGATTTGGAAGTGTCACAAGTGTCGTTTTCAGCCATAGAAGAGGATCCTATTGTTCTAGATGGTCAACTATACTCTTACTCTTGTATTTGTTTTGAATTAGTAGTTTTTCAAATGTCTAAAACAATTTTCAATTCGAAATCGCAAAGTGTCGTCATTATCTTCCTTTCATATTTTGAAGAAAAATTGTTAGTACTGTCGCTTTGAAAAAATAATTCAAATTTGTACTTAGCATTCTTCTTGTCATTCACACATTAAGAAGGATGAAAACAAATATATGCATGTGCATTTACATTTAGACTTCTTGTTGGTTTGATTTAGGACAATGCATCTAGTGTGTGCTCTGTGCTCTATGTTGAAAGAATCTCATTTCGCTTTCCTTAGTAGCCAGGATTTCCATTGCAAAAAGAAGATTAAACAATTGTTTATCATCTTAGCTTGCATTTTAGGAATTATATATCTACATCACACGGTGAACCTGAAAGGCAAATTTCTTAAGCAAGATCAACTGTAAAATAAATTCAATGAACATAAAAATGCTTTGGAACCTAACACACACATTTAGAAGTCTAGGCTAGAGACGTATTTCGACGTTGTTGGTTGGGTGATTCCTCCTCTTTGAGACGACAAGTGCCAGTACGAACTTGTGCTCCCACCTATCGCTGAGTATATATTGGGAGACCACAATAGGCTATATCCTTTATCCTTAGGAAGCCATGTCTGTCGCCCTATCGATCGCAATGGACTGAACACAACATTCGGGAAGATTCACTGTCGTACCATAAAAAGTATTTTGCAATTTTGCAATTGGTTTGGTAATCCCTCTGTCTAGATTTCCAGAGTAGTCTCTTTCGTTCCTTTTCAGACTCCTTAAAGGAAAAGGTCAATCTGAGCACTTGTCACTTCAGGCTCATTAAAAATTGAAGGTGACTGAGTCATCTTTTGTTTTTTCACGACTCTTAAGAATTGAAAAAACAAGTTGTGTCAAAGCATCTAAAATTCATTTAATTCAGAATCATTTTCCCCTATTATTTTGAGTTGATCGAGTAATCCGCAATCATGGAAGCAAGTCAATCGAAACCCCGTCGTTCGCAGAGGCTTACAAGTCAACCGTCATTGACTCCAGAAACAAAACTATTCCGAATGAAACGAACTCGTTTGACCGGAGCTAAGTCCCCTAGGTTGGTCGGAGCAAGTACTCTGACATCCTAAAGACTTCAGTTACTCCGAACATTTCTGGTATCCCTGCCTCTACAGAAGAAATTTTGCAGCCACAAAAGGACATACAACTGATCCTAGTGTGACGGTAAACACTTCTATTCCCAAACCGGCTCCATCTACAGCTGATTCAGAAGGTGTTACACCCCAAACATCAGTTGTTGCAGAACCTAAACCTTTTTCAGCACTAGAAATATTTTACGGACCTGACGGTCTACCTCTTCCACCTGGATTGATTGCCATAGAAGAGATTGTAGAGGATCCTCCATCTAACGCTCCATCGCAATTTGGAGCTGGGATCACCCTATATCCTTCTTCATCAGAAATTAGTCTCCTGCCATGGG
Organism: Pinus taeda; assembly: GCA_000404065.3. Taxonomy (NCBI): domain Eukaryota; kingdom Viridiplantae; phylum Streptophyta; class Pinopsida; order Pinales; family Pinaceae; genus Pinus; species Pinus taeda. The sequence continues at coordinate 45,736 of APFE030880825.1, forward strand.
AAGTTCCTGAAGAATCACTGTGGAATATTTTGGGTAGACTAAATATGTCTGAATAACCGTCGACATCTAGGACTATGTCGTCCAACACAGCAGTGACAGAACTTCCTGCTGCTACTCTGATGATGTTCGTCGGCGTACCATCTGTCCCAACTAGCTCTCAATCACTGGATGGAGTCCATCTAGGGGCAATTTCAAAAGTATATATTGTTCCCGTTTGTTCGTCTAGAATAATATCTAGAATCTCTTATGTTGAGTCTCAACAAATTGATCCTTCGCAGTGTCAATTTGGGCAATCCGGTCCCCAAAGGCAAATCATTCCTTTGAGTACTGGATTACCACCATATGGAGGGTAGTATACCCTTTCATTTTCTCCCCCAGGAGAACAACCATACGAGAGTTCACAATAGAATTCAGGGTATGCTGGAATTACATCTAGCGGTTGGGTGCCAATATTGCCTCAACAACCAAGAGTTGCATACTCGATGCAAAAATTTTTACCTGTGTCAAATATACCCACTACGTCGGCTATCATGACGGTGTCGCAAGTACAAGAGTTGTCTGTTGTATGCCAACCTCAAGCTTCTCAGCTCGTAATACAACAACCTCTGGTCCCTGCGATACAACCACAATTACTGACTAGTGGAATGACCCAGGTTCAAACGGGGACCATTACCCCCCAGCTTGGTCAAACAGTCAGTACTGGGCAACAGCTCATGGCTTCACAACCATGGCTAGTACAATACCAACAACTGCAATTCCAACAAGATTACCAAGGATCTGAGCAACAAGTCTTTGCAAGTAATGGGCAGCCTTATATTCAAAACGGTCAACATCAATCATATCATAATGGTCATACCCATCAACCTTACCAAAGCTACCAGCATCAAATGCATTATGCTAGTATGCAAAGACCAACTACTCAGGCAATTCCATCTTATCCTGGGTATGCGTCGCCGAGCCTGAATCAACAGTTTCCTTTCGTGGCGACCTTAGAGTTACTGGATCTAAATTGACTAATGAACGATCAAATTGCCTACACCCCTTGGTGGCTAGCGATTCCACTTAAAATTTCGTCAGATATTCCTAAATTTAATGGAAATCCATGGGAAGACCCATCGAATCATGTGATGACCTTTCATCTATGGTGTTCATCAAACACTCTCAACGATGATTCGATCAGGCTTTGCCCTTTTTAGCTAACATTAACTGGTCTGATAGCAAAATGGTATATCAAATTGCCTAGAGCTTTGTTTGATAACTTCAGTACCCTAGCCACAACCTTTTTAATCCATTTTCAGTTACCCATAAGGTACGAAACGGGAATAGAGCTTCTTACAAATTTCAAACAAACAATGGCCACTCACATATCTGATCATATTCATGAGTGGCGACGTCGTCGTAGAATGGTAAAAACATATGTTCCTGATCAACTGTTGGCTGAATGGTTTATTAAGTCATTGTTACCTTCTATTACAGAAGATGTGGCAAAGGGAGAAGTTGTCACTGAAGAGCAAGTTATTGCTCGTGCACAATATCTAGACTTGATCTATACACAGTCTAGCATGCTCTACAATAAAATCCCTAATGCTCCTAGACCAGAATTTTCTGTTCCTCCCCCTCCTAAATCAAACAAATACTCTCATGCCAATGATGGTGTGATAGGTACGATTAGTGCAAAACCGTAAAGGCTACGTCAAAGGAAGCCCATACGGTTTCAAGTCAAAATGCAAATGAAGAACTTCTCACCTCGGAAGTAAATGTTGTGTCGACTGACAAAGGCAAAGAACCTAAGCAACCAGGAGGAAAAAAGAAAAAGAAAGGGAAGAAGAAGAAACAGGAGGAGTCGTCTCCTGAAAATCTTCTGCAAAGCCTTCTGGAGATAGGAAACCAAGTCATCCATGCTTTATATGTGATGAGGATCATTGGATGAGAGAGTGTCCATATAAAGTTGAGCTTAAGAAATTCTTCAAGAGTTCAAAAACATCGGCAGTATTGACTGATCCATTTCCGAACCCAGGAACAAATCTGGTTGCTAGCGACAATGCTTTCCCATCCCAAGTGCTAATGTTTTCGGTTTCGAAGCAGCTAAATGATGCTTTGATATCGACAAGGAATAAAGATTATGGGAATCCACAGATGTCGAACAATAAGGATAACGAGCAACCTAGTAGTTCGACAACAACTTCAACCAAAGTTGTGCCACCCATCACTCCTGAAATAATGATAAAACAGCCAAAGAGAGTAGTATACAAATCGATATTTAATCCTCGTGCCAGAGCAACACAGCATTATAATATAGTGGAGGATCTGGCCCAATCGCCGTCTGCTATGTCGACACTTGAGGTATTGCAAAATTGCCCCTCCCAAAAGCAGGCTTTATTGTCAGCGACAGGTGGGATTGAGCCAATGGATTCCAATCTTGTGGCCTTTAATCACAAAGGATATGACCCTCAGTTACTAACTCAACTAGCTTTCCTTATTCAAGTGAAAGCCCTCAACAAAACTGTTCATCGAACAATTATTGATGGGGGGCATCTACATGTATTATGTTGATGAGTTGCTGGAAAACTTTAAGATCTCCACCCTTATCACGATTTTCGATGACATTAAAAGCATTTGATGGAAGAACATACACCCCATATGGGATATTGAGTAACTTGCAAGTCGAACTGGGGGGAAAAACAGTAGAAATTGATGTTGAAGCTATCGATGGAAACCTCGATTACAACATCCTACTGCGAAGGCCCTGGATATATGCTATGGCTAGCGTCGTCTCGATGTACTTTAGGAAGGTTTCATTTCCCTTCTAAGGAGGAATTACGGTCGTCGACCAACAAACTTTTCTCCCCAACAGTTCACAAGTTACGGGAAGCATTCCGAAGATCCATGGAAGCCCTCATTCACTTCAAAATATCGGAGTAGGCCTACTAAAAGACCCTAAATTAATGGGGAGTTTTTCCCTACCGCCTCCAATCAATTTGGCGGAAGTGGCAACGGTGGGAACCTGCAATATGATATATTCTATTCAAAAGATGTCTGAAAACGATATTAACATGGATCATCTACAGGTATTGCCTCGAAGCCCAATAGAAATATTGTAGCAATCAATATTCTCGGCATGGGAGGCAAACCAAAATCAATGCTCATCAAGCATGTGGATAGATAGGTCTAAGGAATGTGGCACCCCTTCAGATCCTTGGTCGCAAACACATTCTACAGACGAAGGAATTGTTCAGTCAATGATGATTGACGGGGAACCATGGGAAGATTACCACCATCGTTCCCATATTCGGGATTGTAAGGAGGATAATTCCAGTGAACTTGATCATCCCTCATTTTTTGACTTTCTGTCAAATACTGTAAATGCAGTGGATTTCAAGCGAAACCTATCCAATATTGAAGAGACTATCGCCATAAATATCTTGATCAAAACAGATGTTGTAGAGAATATTCATGTCAGCAAATCTTGTTCTCCTTCAGAAATGGAAGTATATTACACTCTTTTTCACAAGTTTAGAGATGTCTTTGCATGGTCATATGATGAAATGCAAGGCATTGACTCAAGCATAGTTGAACATGAAATTAAGATGTATCTAGATGTCAAATCGGTATGACAACGGCTCTAGCAGGTGAACCCCAAGAAAGTCACTGCCATCAAGCCAGAAGTTGAAAAACTCCTCCATGCTGGTTTTATTTACCCAGTTCCTCTAATCGATTGGGTATCGAATATTGTTCTTGTGATGAAAAAACAAGGAACGATTAGAGTGTGCGTCAATTATAGGGATGTAAATCAAGCTTGTCTGAAAGACAACTACCCTACACCCTTCATTGACCAGATAATTGATGAATGTACCAGATGTGAAATATTTTTATTTATGGATGGATTTTCCGAGTATAATCAAATAAATATCCGCCCACAGGACCAGTCAAAGACTGCATTTATTTGTCCGTGGGGCACATTCGCATATCGTAAGCTACCCTTTGGTTTAAAGAACGCAAGGGAAACATTTCATAGGGCAATGAATTATGCCTTCCATGACATCAAGAACATCGTTCAACCATATCTCGACGATCTTCCGACCCATTTGTGAAAGCGGACCGACCATTTGCAGCATTTAAGAGCGATATTTCTACGTTGCCGACACTACATGATATGACTCAATCTGCACAAATGTATGTTTTGTGTCCATTCTGGTCATTTACTTGGCTTTGTTGTCTCAAATCACGGGACTCGTCTCGACCCATGTAAGGTTCAGGAAATCATTGATTTTCCTCCACCTTCAAATTTGCTTCAGATTCAGAAACTCCAAGGGAAAGTAAACTTTCTGAAGAGGTTCATTCCAAATTACACTGAACTTGCTAAAGGTTATACTCGTCTATTGAAAAGATAAGTACCCTTTATCTAGGATCAGATCGCACAAGCTTCCTTTGATGCTTTAAAAGAATCCCTAATAAAAGCATCATTAATGTATGCTCTTGATTATCAAAAGACTTTAACCTATATCTGGTTGCAGCGGATATGACCATAGCAATGGTTTTAGTTCAAGAAGACGATGGAATTGAACATCCAATATATTATTTAAGCTGAAACTTAAATGATACAGAAATGAAATACTCCTACGTTGAAAAGCTGGCTCTCGCAATTGTTCAAGCAATACAGAGATTTCGACACTATGTCCTCTTCAAAAAAACTACCATTTTATCAGATTGCAACCCCATGACTTATATATTGTTGCAACAGTTGCTGGGGGGAAATATTCAAAATGGATAGCGATTTTACAAGAGTTTTATATTGAATTCAAAAAACCCAAATCGAAGAAAGCCTTGGTTTTCGCGGAGTTTCTATGTGATCTCCCATCATCGTCCAACGATGCAACATCCGAAGAAGTGATCGTGGACGAATCTTTCTTTCTGAGATCTTCAAGAAATCCATGGTATGGAGATATAATAATCTATCTCCAAACCCAAACATATAGGTCTAATACCTCACGCTAAGAACAACGACAAATTTGATACCAAGCAAAAGACTACGTGATCGTCGGTGATACGCTTTACCGTTGTGGTATGGATATAGTTCTACGGAGGTGTCTTACCCATGAGGAGGCCAAAAAAGTCCTGAATGATTGCCATTCAGGCACATGTGGGGAGAATCAATCTAGTTATGCTACGGTGCAAAATATTTTACGAGCAGGATACTTCTGGCCAACAATGTTCAAAGATTGCATAACCGCAGTCAAAAGTTGCCATGCCTGTCAAATCTTCGATCACAAAACCAGGATACCACCCGTACCTCTACAACCAATAGTAGTTGTTGGGCCATTTGCCAAATGGGGCATATATTTCATGACATGTAACCCCACCTCAGCTGGGGGGCATGGGTATATCATAGTCGCACTAGACTATTTTACCAAATGGGCCGAGGCGATGCCTACATTAAACAACAGTGGCGAAACGGCTGCCCTCTTTTTTTCAATCATGTAGTCTCTATATTTGACGTTCCATAGGCCATAGTCATAAATCATGGATCGCATTTTCAAAATCACATGATGGTTGAGTTGGCTGCCAAATTAGGACTGTCCCACGACAGCTCTACTCCATATTATCCACAAGCTAACAGACAAGTTGAGGAAATCAACAAGGTCCTGAAGCGCATGCTGCAAAGGATGATTGGAGTCCATAAACAGAGTTGGCACTTGATCCTATACTTGGCCTTGTGGGCATACCAGACATCAATAAGGAATGCGACTGGGTTTACACCTTTTCAATTGGTGTACGGCCTGGAAGCGATCTTGCCAGTCCAGTGTGAAATCTCATCCCTCAATCTCACGGTTGACCTTCTCCCTGGAACTTCAGAAGAAGAGGCTCATTTCTTGGAATTAATCCAATTGTATGAAACCCATCGTGATTCCACTTCGGCTAATGAAGCCCATAAGAAACAAGTCAAAGCATAGTTCAACAAAAATGTCAAACCCCGTGTCTTCTCAGAAGGTGACCTAGTCTTACTTTACGACCAGGAGTCTGATAAGTTGGGAGCAAGTAAGTTCAAGTCTTTATGGAAGGGTCCCTATATTTTTAAGCATGTATTAGCAAAAGGAGCCTACGAGTTGGCAGATTACGATGGGATTCCACTGGTGCAACCCTGCAACAAGTTGTACCTCAAGCGTTACTATTCTTAACTCAGCATAGTAAACCCTATGCTTTTGTTGCATTTTTGTTTCCACTAAGGGTAATTTTTTTGGTTAGGTAATCCAATTTTTTCATTTGTTGCAGATTTTGAACATATTGGAACCATTTGTTGGATATGCCGACAGAGTGAGTTGTAGTTCACAGAACCTATCTTTTGCGGCCTGGGCCATATTCGATCCCATCGGCGAGTTAGTGAGTTTCAGAGGGGTATGTATTGGTCGATCAACGAAAAATATCGTTGAATATAGTGCGTTGATAGAACTCCTCTCTGATACCATCACACATGGAATATGCCGACTTGTTGTCAGGCTAGACTCACAACTTGTCATTCTACAACTTACTGGTGTCTACTCTGTACGGAATCCAGCTATCTATTGCATGTTCCTAAGGGTCAGGATTTTGGAAAGACAGTTCGATTCTATTCAATATCAACATATTTCCAAAAATTTAAACACATTAACAGAATCATTGGAAAATTATGTGTTATATAGACATTTGCGACATTTAAAAAAGAAGCATTGCATCAATATTTGCATCTAGATCATGTAACTTAACCAAAATAAAGCTCTGAAAATCAAAAAAATATATATATATATATATAACTGTTTATGGTTTATACATAATATTCTGTAACCAAGAAAAAATTGGCCAAATGACCTAAAACTCAAAATTCTAGGGGGCACCCTTGTCTAATGATGTTGGTGATAACAAGTCATCGCCTGTGCAATCATGCGTAAAAGCCTAGTCCATCGACTCGGCACACCAGTAGTATGTAGCTGCAACCTCAGAGGTAGCTCATCGGTCCTCACATCTAGAATACCAAGAGTGAGACCTTCTACCTGATCCTACAATGCTGAAAGAGTCTCGCCACATCAAGGTCACAAAGGATGGCCCTCCCAACAGCCTCTCCTGCTAGAGCTGTAGCTGGTGCTCTCAAGCATACTGCTGGTTGAACTGGTCCAATGTCTGCATGAGCACATGAGTTTTAATTAGTCTTGATCAAAGAAAGCATAAGAACATTATGAAAACAATAAACAGAGATATGGTCAGAGAATTTACCTATAGCACCCGACTGCTCACCAACCACCAGCACCAAATCCGGATCACCCCAGAAATCCATACCAGCATATGGACACTTGGCATAAGCCATCTCCTGGTGGTTAAACCACTCTAAGAAGGTGTCAGAGAAAGAAATCTAGGACTGACTAGCATGTCAGGCCATGAGGTCAACCCATCTCTGCATCCGTGGCTCAGTCGGTGGAGAGGTAAACCAAGTGAAATGTACTACGGCTGCATCAGTGGGATTTTTTCCAAGGCAAAGGAGGTCAACATATAACCATAGCCAAAATTCTTGGATCTTCCACTTTTCACCTTGTTCAGTTGATATTTCATCACAAGGAGTGCTGCATCACATCAGTTGAACACCTTTTGTTCGAGGCATTCCAAGGCGTACTGCATATAAGACCTGTTAGCCACGTGGAGAGTCACACTACCATCCCGTCTAGAAAAAGTGAACAGAATGGTCCTTAAGGACCGGTTAGTGACATCTCGGATGTTGATCTTGTTGTCCCTACTCGGCTGAGATCCCCCTCTACAATACAGGTGAATGTAATCTCTCACGGATTTTCCCCTACGAGCAGAACCTGATAATGAGAGAGGGGCACCACACCTCGATAAACCGGTTAAAAAATAGATGTCCGTGACAGTAAAGGGGATGGATTTGCCTCTCATCTGAAAAACGTGGTTGGTAGGATCCCATGCGTCGAGGAAATATTGCAACAAGTTGATTTTTTGCCTCATGCTAGAGATGCGAAAAAACTTGAGCAGGGCACAGTTCCGTAGTGCAGTTACCGTACTCGGGTCATGTAAAGCAACAATGTCCTCTTCTTCATGCTCACTTTCTTGCCATGTAATAACTATTTTCCTCCGATGAATCTCTGAAAACAAACAAGAGAAGAGTCAGGGTCCTGATTTGGCAAAAAAAGGAAAAAATTCCATGAGAAAACAGTGTACAAGTTTCCCTCCTTGTGCCCATCGCACCCGAGCAGTGTACTAGGAGTGATGCATAGTGATTGGCCAGTAACCAGTCTAGTATGCATCACACCTTTCGATATAGGAAGGGTGCGATGGGGCCAGGGTAAATTTTTCAAACCCCAGGGGTTCAACAAAGTAGGAAAACATTCTCAAAACTAAAAAAAAGAAGGAATTCAACTGAAGAGCTTGGGTTTAGCTCTTACCTAGTCCAGACGGCACCAAGAACTATCCATAGAATCTCTCGGAATCAACTAGTGAAAATTAGGGGGGAAAAGAACCTCCACAGCTGCAAAAAACCAAGTTCAAATGAAATGGTAAAATTAAAGGTAAAAGTCACTTTTAAATTACTATTCATGTAATTTGAGTAAGGTATTAGTGTTTTAACTCATTTTTCAAGCATATGTTTTCATTTCTAACTGGTTTGATGGAGAAATCAAGTAGGTAGTACGACCATTGAAAGAACAAAGTGCTAACAGTGAATCAAGTAATCAAAGACCATTATCACGAGCAGTTTTTATGTGAAGTTCAAGATCGTTAAAAATTAAACCTAAGGAATGAGCAAATGTTTCCCCCAGAGTTTAAGCTCATTAAAAAATGAACCAATCTAATGTAAATAACCATTGTGAATGCATTATCATCAGCTTTTGAGCCTTGGCCGTGTTCTCATCATCACCTCCACTCTGTTTTAGATGATCGTACACCTCCGTTTGATTGTTTACCCTTTTGAGGAAAACCTGTGACGAGTGATTTTGTTAAGCCATCCTTGTGACACTGCCATAATTGGAATTCCAAACCTTACCTGGAATCAGCTACTACCCGAAATTATCACTCATTCCTCAAAAAATGAGTCTTCTTTAAGCTCTTTTCATCTAACTCGTAAAATATGCAAATATTTTCAAGCGATTGGCCTCTCCAGCTCGTTAAAGCTACTGGAAGTGCTATCCCTCCTCTAGATTTTAATCTTTTTGGACCTGAGGAATTATTACACAAAAATATCAAGCGCTTGTCTTGTTCGGCTCGTTAAAACTATCGAAAATTCATCCCTTTTGTATTATTTTATACTTTTTCGGACTTAAGGGATTATATGACGAAAAATGATTATTGGAGTTTCCTTTCCGTCCCTTTCAAGAATATCTAAAATTGAAAAAGGACCGAGTTATCATTGTCATTAAACTCATTAAAATCAATAGTGACAAACTTGTCCAAATGGACGAGAATGAGTTTCATTGTCGCTAGGTGTGTTAAAACATAGTGACGGGTTCACCCGAAGGGTGAATTATAGAACAATCATATGTTATCCTCCTCAAGCTTGATAAAAATAAAGAGGTATTGGTCATCAATGACTGGGGAAAATTGGGAAGAAAGCTTGAAGAAACTTTAGTGGTAGCAAGTCGCTCTTGAACATGACACTTTCACTCCACGTCCGAGTCGGGTAGGGTTATTCCGTTCACTGGTCATATCAGCATTGGTCCATCGTACCATCCATCTTTGGGGTTAATTCTACCAATCCATTTTAGTGTCACCGGTATGTTCAAGAGAAGTCGCTTAGAGAATTCACCTCTATCTCATTCACTACAATACATTCACGCTCCATTCTTTCATGACTGCCACCCTGGATGTTGTATCATCAGATCGATTTCACCTCCAAAATCGTTTGCTCCATTTCGTGTCATAGATGTGGGATTCATTAAGACCCTCCTACGACGGGTCACTTCTTGTCGACATCAACTCATTATCCAAGAAGTCAACCTAGGAACAACCCTTTTAGTACTTTGAAGCTTGCATGCCTCAATGGCAAGTTTCTCACTTCTGGTGATAGGTTTACATCAATGGCCTTCGACCGAAATATTTTACGTGGTGTTTGATGCCAAGTCCCTTTTTCACACCACGTGAATTGTACTGTTGTACCTTGAGGGTCATCATCATTATCAGTGATTCCTCTCGTGCCTATTAACAACTTAAATCATTGGCTGGTAATCAGGCGATGTCTTTCCATGTTCCACTCCAAAACATCTTTCACATGGATCGACTTGTACTCCGAGTGAAGATCGAATGAGTTAGAAGACCCCGGATCTAGTTTCATCCATCTGGGCTGCGATATATTCAGGAATATAAAGACATCAAATGTACATCATTGCCGAACAGATGATCATCTGAATCAAAGGATGATGACTCCGTCCGAATCATTAGTCTACTACACAGAGGGTTTCTGTCTCTATGTACATGAAAATGAATTTATAAAGATGAGCATAGGGAAATACCTGCCTCACTAGATCATGAAAATATTATGAAGAAATGTATTGTAATTGTATCTTATACGGGTCACCTTCAGCTC
>APFE030880825.1:57044-100211 GCA_000404065.3 Pinus taeda
ATCAAAATCCCAGAAGCTGACTCACCCCCCTACAATCATCTATATATGGATCCCTCATCCCAGAGATCTAGAGGCTGGAATCTTGTATCTTGTAAGGAAGTGTTGTTGGTTCCTATTGTAATATCATAGTGTTGGGTGATCTAAGCTTTTCATGAGGTGAAGAAGGGATTTCATGCTGAGAGGATGACGCTTGGTCAGAAAAATTGGTTGTAATCCTCTTTGCTATTCTTGATATTAATAAAGCTATTCAATTTTTCCTCTACATTCTTGTATGTTTGAAAATATATGCATTTGTGTGGTCAATACATATCGGGTCCTGTATTGTTTATGATTGTAGATCTCTATTCTTCGATAGTATTATGATGCTTTGATTCAGAGGTGCTCTTTGAAGCTGGGTAGATGAAGAAGGAACAACAAAGATCTATCAGAAGAGAGAGGAACCAAGCAAGGAACCAAGTGCAAGATTAAGGTAGGTGTCCTTTGTTCCCCTCTTATCTACTTCTATTAAAGGAAAGTGAAAGTGGTTTTAGTTTGTTTGTTTCTAAGATAGCTACCAGTCTTAGTGGGACTAGTAGCTCCGAGTGGACACTAGATTTCCTAATAACAGGAGGGTTGATAGGACCCACAAATTCCATGCCCTACTTCTCAAATGGCTCGAAAGTCACTAGAGGTTGTAGGGGCATCTCATCCCTTGGAGTCGGTTTCCCCATCCTTTGACATCGGTCACATTGGCTAATGTATCTCCTAACATCTTGATGAAGAGTGGGCCAATTGTCCTTTTCATGTGATTTACGCCGAAGCTCTTCTTATAAAAATGACCGATCACAGAAGCCTCAATTATACAAAGGTTAGGAGGATGTCAAAAACTTCCTCCTCCCTCACACACCACCTCAAAATCTGATCTGGGCCAAGTTTAAAAAGATTGCCCCCAATCCAAGTGAATGGGGCACTTTTCCTCACGATCTTGCTCTTCTCTTTTGAGGATAGGTATGGCGGGAAATGTGCTGAAACCAAATAATTTGCCATATCATCAAACCATGGAGAGAGTACTGAAATAGTAAACAGGAGTTCATCTGGTATTTGATCATCCACCATCCCTTCTTCACCTACAAGCAAATCTAGTCTAGACAAAAAATCAGCAACAACATTTTCCTTACCTGGCTTATCAACAATGGTCAAATCAAATTGCTGCAATAAAAGTAACAATATAATGATACGAGCATTTACATCATGTTTATTCATCAAATACCTAATTGCAGCATGATCAGTGTGTTCGAATGTTTGATAACCAGTGATGTAGTGTCTGAACTTGTTTAGGGAATGGACTACAGCTAGGAGCTCTTTCTCGGTTACAGTATAGTTTAACTCAGCCTTGTACAGGTTTTTACTAACAAAATGGCATACGGTAGCTTCTCTTCAACTTGTCCTAAGGCTGCTCCTGTGGCTTTGTTCGAGGCATCTGTGTGAATGTAGAAAGGTAGGGCCTAGTTTTTACCTTTCAATATTGGGGCAGTTACCAGCTTACCTTTCAATGCATCCAGAGCCTCTTGACAGTTGTCAGTCTACATATTTCCCCAAAAGACCAAACAATGGAGAGGCTAGCTTACTGAAATCTTTAATGAATATTCTATAATATCCTGTTAAGCCTAGAAAACTCTGAACATCTCTTACCTTTTGAGGAGGTGGGACCCTTTGGATGATAGCAATTTTGTTGGGATCCACCTGTAATCCTTGCTGAGAAATTGTATGACCTAGCACAGTCCTTTCAGTCATTATAAATTCACACTTTTTAGGACTGAGGGACAGGTTCATTTCAATACATTTGGCTAAAACTTTTCCCAGGTTAGTCAATGCTTCTTGGAAGTTGGACCCATAAAGAGTAAAGTCATCCATATAGATTTCCACTTAATCATTAACTAGATAAGCAAATATGCTCAGTACTGCTCTCTTGAAAGTGGAAGGAGCATTGCATAACCCGAAGAGAAGGACCCGATAGGAAAAGGTACCCCATGTACAAGTGAAATTGGTCTTATTTTTCTCTTCTAGACTGATTTGGATCTGATTATACCCGCTAAACCCATCTAGGAAGGAAAAGAACTTCTTCCCTTCCAGGCCATCTAACACTTCATCTATGAAAGGCAAAGGGAAATGGTCCTTCTTGGTAGCTTTTTTAAGTTCTCGATAATCTACATAGATTCTCCATTTCTTGTTTTTCTTGGTCATAAGCACCAAAGGAGAAACCCACTCGCTGTCAAAGATGGGGTAGATGAATCTTGCATCCAACAACTTTTGCAGTTCTTCTTTGACAATGCCCTTAAGGGCTGGATTCATTCTCCTCTGAGGTTGCTTGACTAGTTTACAATCCTCTTTAATGTAAATGTGATCATTGGTATAGACTGAGGGGTGGACTCCTTTCATCTCCTTATAGCTCCAAGAAAAAGCATCCAAATGGTTGTTCACTAAGCTATACAGCTCCTTCTCCTGAGAGGGGGATAGGGGTGAGTTGATCTTCAAGGTTCTTTCAGGGCCAAATTCCACATTCTTAACTCAGGGAGAGGTCAGATCAGCCATGCAGAGATCCACTGAAGCATTGGCTTGAGTGTCTTCTACCAACTCTTCTAATGGAAGCACACTGGGAGGTGGATTTTGAATCAAATTCTCAATAAGGTCATCCTCGGTTTGAGGACCTCCCTTGGTGGCTTCCACTGTGCACAATGGTGTAGAGTAAACTTCATCCTCATCTTCCTCCTCCAACCAGAGATGTAAGTCATGCTCTAGCAGAGGTTGGGCAGGAGGATATAGGACTAGTTGTATGGACATAGGCCCATTCTTAATGGTCTGGCTCCCAACTCGACAACTGGTGTAAGCATTTGTAGTAGCTAACCAAGGCCTTCCCAAAATGAGGGGGTATCCAGTGAGTTTTGTCTTTGGCTAAAGGACCAAGAAGTCCATAGGGTACTCCCAAGAATCAATGGAGACCATGACATCTTCCACAATCCCCTCGGGGGTCACGGTGGAGCGGTCTGCTAACTGCAGTACTGTCGAGGTCTTTCTTAGGGAACTCTGAATGTTGAGTTTGAGCATAGTGTCCCTGTTCATCACATTAGTGGAAGCCCCTAGATCAATTAGGGTGGGGGATTATGGTGCCATTGATGTGGACATCGACTACAGGACTCCCAGTTTCTAGATATTTTGGACAGATTACTTGTCCCAACATCAAGTCAGACAATTGTCCTATGACATTGATATTTGGGGCATCTCTCTTGTGCCTGCCTGGGTGCTTGAAGCACTTCTCTTTGATAAATTTGTTGTATATTGGTAGGTATTTTATGGCCTGGAGAAGTGGTATTTTTACACATAACTGTTTAAGTTCTCCCAGAAGTTCAGTCTCTTCTGGGTTTGGTTGCGTGGTTCCAATTAGTCTCTCAGGAAATGGTGGAATGGCTTTGGGTTCACTTTCCTATTTTTCTTCCTCATCCTCCTTAGGAGGAGGTTGGCTATCTGGGAGGACCTTCCCAGATCGTAGGTTGATCTCCTGAATCTCCATAACATAGGTAGGGCATGTTGTCTCTCCAGTATATACCTGTTGGGCCTATCTATTATTAGGGTTCGAGTTCAGTTGAGTAGGCATCTAGGGTTGTCTTGGAGGAGCAAGAGGTATTGGTTGTGGTTGAGAAGGTGGTGGAGGCAAAATAGTGGGAGGAGAGTTGTACTGGGGCTTCCACCCCTGATGAGGTGCATTCCACTGAGGTTGCAGATGAACATGAGAATGAAACGAATGAGCAGCAGGTTGAGTATGGTATTGAGATGGATATGACCAAGGAGGGGGTGCGGACCAGGAAGGATGAGCAGGGGGACCCCAAGAAGGTATGTGAGTGGATTGGTTGGGGTTGTAATAAGTCTGGGATGTCCCTTTTATCCCCTACTGGTATGGTCTAGGTCCATGTGGCCTCCTTTGGTTTAGGAAGTAGAATGGTTCAGTGGCTCCTTCTACCCCTTGGTACATAGCTTTAAATTGGGTAAGGCTGGGCACTCGTTTATAAGGTGGTCTGTATCACAAACAAAACATACCTCTACGGAGTGCAATGGACACTCGTTCCTAGGATGCTTCCTTGTGCATATAGGACAAAAGACGGCCAAAGCCCTCTCAGCTTCCTCTTACTTCTATTGGATTCGGAAGGTATCCATTTGCATGGCAATGGTTTGTCTCACCTCACTTTTAAGGTCTTCCATCTGATTTGCAAACTCATGTTTGGAGAAGGTGGCACTGGCTAAAAATTGACTCCCCCTACCTCTTTTTTGAGCTGCCCTAGAATGGTTTCTAAACACAGTCTTTATGTCATCATAAGGTAGCTAGTAGATGTCTCCCCAGCCAACAAATGGAGGGTATGTAGAAGGTCTTCAGGGACTCCTCGGAGCAGAACCAACTTCAGATGTTCGGGGTCAAGTGTGCACCTGGCCCTTTTATAACTGAGTTGGAACCTTTCTTCATAATATTCTAAAGATTCATCACTTCCCATGATCATTCGAAAGATTTCTCCCTTTGTTTCCTTTGACCTACAGTAATCCTGGTATTTGTTGTTAAAGGCTTTCTACATCTGAGCCCAAGTTATGATACTGTTTCGAGGTAACCCCATGAACCAGTGTAGTGCTGAATCCTTGAGGGTAGAGCGAAAGAGTTTCAACTTTTTCTCGTCTTTTGCATAGTTATAAGTTCGACAAAGGACAGTAAACTCAAACAAGAAGGTATCAGGGTCTTCAGTGGTCAATCCATGGAAGTGAGGTAAGGCTGAGGGACTTATGTTTTTCATTTTCGTGTCCCCATTGGTCTCTCAGATGGAAAAGACACCTTATATTCTCTCCTCATTTCCTATATCATTTCTGTGTTCAGGCATGGTCTCAAGAGGAATGTTTTCTTGCTCTTCTTCTATTATAGGATCTTTGTATATCTCTGGAGGTTCACCTATAGGTTCTTCTCGATCACTATCACCGAAGAAGAGAGAAGGGTGACTCAGTGATGTGGTGGGGGTGTTGGATAGAAATTTTCCTGAATTGTCTCTGTTCCTATGAGGCATGAAAGGAAATCTTTTTAGTTGTTTTTTGTGTTTTTCTCTGCTTGTACCTGCAAAACTGAAATTGATTGAACAAAAAATTGCAACTAACTAAAATAAACCTTGCTAGAATGAAAATTGTAGAATTGAAATGAAATCAAGAAATGACTAATGTATGCTGTTGAAATGAAATTGCAGAATTGAAATGCTAAGCTACACTTGCAGAATTGAAATTGCAGAAATGAAATGCTAAGCTACGCTTGCAAAATTGAAATTGCAGAATTGAAATGCTAGTCTACACTTGTAGAATTGAAATTGCGGAATTGAAATTCTAATCTATGAAAGTGGGAAATATCTAATCTACGCTTGCTAAAATTAAATGAAAGCAGGAAATGTCTAGTCTACTTTTGCGGAAATAAACTATTTAGTAGAATGTTGCAGTGAAAAATAGAAGAAAAGCAGTAATCACAAATACTCTGATGCTTCCCCAGCAATGGCGCCAAAAGGATGGTGGGCTACAGTATTGCAGCAATGATGCTACAACTCTTGGGACTCCCTTCTTTACTTTTATCAACCCGGTAGCTTGTAACAAACTTGGAAGCAACGGTGCTATATGCAAAAGTACTAGCTCTTACTGTAGGTTGTCACTTGATCCGATGGCACAATTTCGCTAGGAGCTTAAGCCAACTTCTATGAGTTCTTAGAAGAAGCTTTTAACTATGATGGATGAAAGCTAACTCAAAAGAGGCTAGTCTACTTGCAAAAAGAAGCAGAAAGCTGAAAGGAAATGCAAACCCTAGCAAACCCTACTTTTACCAACTACCCCTACTGGTGCAAGAAAAGAGATGAAAGTTGCTAAAATGGATGTCATTGACTCTTGGAAAGGTAAAATTCATGTGTCTAAGCTACTTATGAAGGAAAATATGGAAAAAGCATCTTTTTGTATTTTTGAGTAATTTTACAGAATTATTATGCATGTGCTTTAACTATTTTTGACTGTGTAGGGGTTTACTGGTGAAAGGAAATGGAGTGAGCACTTGCAGGAGGTTGGGAAGGTGAGAAGAGGACCTAAGGAGTCCTTCACACCCTTCTAGAGAATTCCACAGTGATCAGATCTCGAAAAACTGCTCGCGTGAACTTCTACAGGAAGTCTGCAGGGGTTGTACAGGAAGTTCTATAGGAACAGGCCACAAGTGGATTTTAGAGGGTTGATGGTGGGAAAATGGTGGGAAAGTGGAAATGAAGGATGGATCAGGATGTTAAGGGGTCTAGGACCTAGTAGATGAAGTTCAGGAGTGATGAAGATGGTTGGATTTGTTCAAGGATGGAGAGAGCGATGTTGTACAAAAAATGTAGAAATTAGGGCAAGTTGGGAAAGTGTGGCAAATGAAAGGAAGGAATATTGAATTAAGGGCTGGAATAGGTTGTATGATGGAGGAAGGGTAGGTATTAATGAATCATAGGTGCTTTGCACACTATTTTCCAAAACTGATCGAACAAAAACTGAAAAAACAACGATCTATCTATTTTGACCTAATTTGACCTAAAAACTAGAAACATGATGAACAAGAGTTTATAAACAGGAAATCACACAAGATAGCTATGGAAACTAAGAAATAATAGATCTAAACATGAAAACACAACTGATATCAACTTTTCCAACTTAAAATCTAACACTAGCAATTGCATTGGAAGGCAAAAACAATGTTTTTGTGGCAGCAAGTATGCCTTGGTCTCAACTCATGGTCCCAAGGAGGGAGAGATGAGATCAAGGATTGCTTGATGGATTTTGTGTAGATATTTTCTATTACCAAACTATCAAATCAACCTGAAGCATGAAAAACCATCTTAATCATCAAAAACAACCTAAGTAACAAAGTAAGATTTTAACCTAAATAACAGAAATTATTCTATGAATGCAAGAAAACATATAAAAGTACACAAAGGAGGTATTGGCACTTGGGTTGGGCCCACCCCCAAGAGCTACAGCCTCCTAAGAAAGCTCAAAGCTGGTGCAAAGCGAGATTCATCTTCATTAATCCAAAATAATAGTCATGTCACAAAATTGTTTACAGCAAGAGCTTGAAAATGAGCTGAAATGCAGAGCTGTACTAAAGTGCGAAAACAAATTGTTCAATAGCTAAAGTACCAAGGCTTGAAGCCTTCCTACTTATGCAAATGAGGACCCCCAACAATCCTCCTTAACTTTAGGAGCTTGGCTGCCCAAAACTGCAGTTAATTAGCCACTTCACTAAACCTGCTCGGCTAACCCTTGAAATCATCTTTGGTGGGTTGTTGAACTCCGAGCTGATGGTGGAGAACTTGAGGAAGGGGTCATTTAGTGTAGGAGACACCCCTCCTATAAATCCTCAGCCTTGTTCCTTTGTATTTGGCTGCCAATTTGCTCATAAATGCCTGACCTTAGTCCAAAAGATGTCCAAAAATCTGCAATAAGCATGTATTAGACTTTGTGGTCAAGTGACTATTCTCATTCATTCAATTAACATAAATATATTCAAAAGAATGCATAAAACTATGAAAAATGGTGGATTAATCGAGAATAATAGGCAAAATGAACCCATAAAGTTACCCATTTTTGGGGCTCATCAAACAGTCAAAGACTTTGATGTAGATGCATCATGCTGGTTCATGTTAGATGTTTTTTTTGGAGTTGTTGGAGCAAAAAAACTAGATAGACATGTTGCATGCAGAACATTCCAAAGCTTCAGGATTAGGATCGAGTTGAATTTCTTTCTTGTTGAGAGGGAGTGTTGAAAATAGCAACAAGAAATGTTAAAAATAGAATCCAGAAATTCCAATTTAATTTGTCCTTGAGTTAAACTGAGAATTAAAATTGAATTCTATTCTCATAGAAACTTGTAAACAGTTAATTAAGTTTAATTAACTTAATTAGCTTAGGAATTTCGAGTTTGAAGTCTTTATGAAGTCATGTATGTGTTCTCCCTAAGTTTTAGGAGTCTAGTATGAGTTTAACTATGAGTTGTAATTAGATAACTCAGTTTAGTGAGTTAAGTTAAGTTAGATTAGTTCCAAGATGTTTGTGGAACTAATAGAGAGTTAACTGTTAGTTGGTGCACTAATGCATTCACTAGTGCTACTCCAGTTAACTGAAGGTTCCCTCTTCAGAAACTCATGCATGTAAATTCTGAGAAAGACCTAGTTGAGACTAGAGTGCAGGGACAATGTATTATTAGTTGTATGATTTACTAAGTTGTATAGATCATGCATGCAATCAAGAACCAAAACTAGTTTGGATTGCGCAATTTTTTTTTGCACTAGATTCCAATTAATATGGGTTATTCAACCATAGGAATTGCGCAAGGCAATAGGGGTTTGGAGAGCAGAAAAAGAGGCTAAGGTTTGGATTAAACATGCTTGTGAGCAGGGATATTGATTATACTGTGTGTTGGGATTGTTCTTGTGAGAACAAGCATTGTATTATCATCTTTGATTTCTGATTAATGCAATATAGATAATAGGGGTTTTGAGATGTGGCTTTCCCCGAGAAAAATTATTGTGTTATGTGTCATTGACTATCTTCCCCTTGTTGATTATTGTTTTCATTAATCTTTATGGCCTTATGTTGTAAAGAGTAGAAGTAGATTCTTGTCTTTTGCTTTAGTAAATTGCATGAGCTTGTGAATCTATAGGATTTTCTACACAGAATTTGGTGATGATTCATGGAGAGAACTACTTTTCTTCTTATTCTTCCTCTTTATATTCTTTTTAGATTTCTTATTACAAGATGGAGGAGAAAGAGGAAGCCTAGATTTCTTTAGTGAAGAAGAAGAAAAATTAACACCCATTTGATGTCCCTGAAATAAAGTGATCATCTGATATTTTCAAGAACATTTGGAATATTAGGAGTCGACCGCAGCCAAACTAGTAGTCCAACATGCAATCCAGGAATATTCAAAGAGGCCATTAAGGGGGTACCAATGTTTCCAAAGAAATGAAAATCATAAGGATACCATTTTGGGAGGGGTGCCTTAGTTAGCCTCCATAGGAATTTTGGTCATACCCAACTTATATGCATATCCTTCCCTTACAGGATTGTTCAAATGACTTTTCAAGGAAGAGAGATGCACAATCAAGCCTTTGAACTTGAGGAGGAAACTCCACAATTTCAAGAGAAAGATTAAAAGCCTTTCAAGATCAGTGGAGTGTTTGGTCATTCACTCAGAATCAAAAATCAAAAAGTGACAAGACAAATCCAGCTAAATCCAAATAAATACAAATAGCAAAGGGGTCCATTATAAAGTCCTAAAGATACAACCAAGCAAGAAAATTTCAAGTATTTTCACTCCTAGTGGTTAGGACTAGTCGCCAAAATACAAGAAAATGAAGGAAATGACTTCCCAAAGGTCGTTTGGGGTGATAAGGGCCCAAGCCTACCAGTGAAGGTATTAGAAGCAATTATGCTAACCTCGAGACAATAGCCATTTCTGTTGGCGAGAAAAGTTCCCTAAGGTAAGGGTTGACAACCTCAATGAAGCAAAATAAGAAAATCAACAAGAAGTAGTCAAGCAAGCATGACAAACATGTGAATTATTAAATGTGGGCTTGGAAAGTTACCTGGAGGTCCTACATTTAATGATGTTCCTGTAGGGTCCAAACCCTTGTCTTCCTCTAGAATTGAGTAGGCTTGCAAATAAATTCAAAGAGGCATATATATGATATATAATTCAATGTGCATATAGAAAAGATATGTTAGATCAGCATATATAAACATAGAAATTTCTATTCATGAGACAATAAAATATCAAGAAAAATACATGAGCTTCTTTATTGACAATCTAAAATAGGTATAAGAAAGGTACAACCTGATCCAAGCCAAAGCACTGACGAAGAATTCCTTCAGGTCCGTCTAGCCCAAGCCATGAAGATAACCTCTCTAACAAATGCAAGGAGATTCTATAAGGATGATGAACATCTCTCCAAAATAAACGAGGGTTTCCATAGAGATTGGGAGTGTAAGAGGCATGAGAAAATCAAACTTGACCTGGGAGAAAAATGGGTATCATGTCGATAACCCTTCTCTTATATGTTTTAGGCTTACTCGTGGTGTGTATATATACCACCTAAAATCAGTTAATTCATTTGTGCTAAGGGCTCTTGTAGGTGGGATCTCGGTAAAACCTGTGAGCCCTGCCCGAAAAATAGCATACTATTTTATTTTTTCATATTTAAAAAGGTATATGCAAGTATGCAATTATAGAACCCACGCATGTACGTGCTTTTGAATTGGCATAGTCATGTATGGAATTTGATTTTTTTTTTTTTTAATAAAGGTTGTGGGGTCCAAGTGGGAATAGGTGGATGGCCACCAACATCCACTGGATCATGATCTCCCTTGCTGAAGTTTTTCTTGAACATTTTTTACAATTAAGTTGTGCAGGATTCTGCTACAACAAAAAGATTGACATAAGACTAATTCCTACTTAATTTACACAAAAATCTCTAAAAAACTAATTAAAATTAACATCAAAGAAGTTGAATACGTTGATAAAATAATAAGCAAAAATTGTAAGCAACATTAAGTAAAAACTATATTAAAAGCAGGAACTATACACCAATATTCATGGAATCCCAACATCAATATCAAGTTCAAAGTGAAGCAATCGGTGGAGAGTTAAATTTCATGGAAAAAAAATCCTAACAAGAGTTCAAAATTCCATTTAATGGGGAAAGGAGCACAAGAAGATCAAGGTGAGGTATAAATAGCCATCCTTATAAAAAATTTAACTGGATAAAGTAGGAAAAACAAGAACCCCAAATTCAAGAATAAAATGAGCACAAAAGGAACCAAACAATTGGCTAGCACAAAATCAATTCATATTGGTCACTTGTCCAAGGTTTCGATCAACCTCAAATAAATGGACTAAACACAACAATATCAACCTTGAAGTTAGAAATAAATCTAGCAGAATTTGGAGAAACATGAAATATAATTCTTTTACAGTATGCAACAAAACCAACCTAGAGCTATATAGCCATCAAACCCATCAATTGTAGACATATAGTCAACCCCCATGCCACAACTCTGCGGAATTTTCATGAGATCAAAATATGCAACATGAGCCCCATAATCCCCATCTAGTAGAATATTATTGGATTTAACATCTCTATGAAAAATGGATGTATCATAATCATGATACAGATATGACAACCCTTGAGCTTCTCTATTATAGCATCATTTATCACTCGTGTATATTTTGATGCACTTTTATGTCCTTGGGAATCCTTTTCCCACGCAAACTTGATCTGTCTCTTTCAGTTTTTTAGATTCCATAACTGTAGCACAATTTACTATTTTTAGTAGTTTTTCGGGTCATGAACGTTTGGATCTGTTTTGAGGCCCTAAATGACATTTTTTGGGAAAGTTGTAGTACTCAAATAGATCTTTCTAACGAGCTATGGTGTGCATCAAACAGAGATCATATGCCAAAGTTATGACCCTGGGAAGTTGATGTACCAATTTACCCAAAACGGGGCGCATATTGTGGCGTTTCATCTCTTAGGGTTAGGTTTTGGATGTTTAGGGTTTTCCATTGTTTCTCAACAATAAATAGGTCAAGGGTGAATAATTAAAAATATTAAATACTAAAGAGACAGAGTGAAATTATTATAATTAAACCAGTGAAATCTAGAGAAAATAACGACCAACAAAACAAACCAAGAGGGGTCAGGTGAAGAAGAGGCTAAGGTAAAAGGGTTGGGATCCAACACCTACTAATCTTCCAGTCGTCATCCCTATTATAACAATATTTTGATAATTTGATGTTAATATAATAATATTGCTAAAAAAAAATAACATTAATAATAATTATTATTATAGCCGTTAAGTGTCTCTTTAGCCGTTGCCCATTCATATAGCCGTTGAAGGACCTGGATACTCTATTTAACAATTCGCTCGGTATTGTTCCTCAGCATATCCTGACGATGAACCACACTAGTTGGTTCGAAATGCGTCGACAAATGATTCTCTATGTGATTTTGCAGAAATCATTCTCACAATCAAATATATCATAATTTATAAAAATGTATAATATTTAGAATTTTCAAAATATTTTTTATAAATCTAAAATTCTATTTTTAAAATATAGATTTTTTTTCAATATAACTCTATAAATTTGAATGAATTTTTTTTTATTTCAAATAATTTCATATTGACAAATATCATTTCAACCAAATAAACTAAAAACTATTTACGCACAATTCATATATTCAAATAAATAATAACAAACCACATGTTAACTCTTTTTCCAGCGAAAAAAACGGTAACTTTTTATTAATAATGTAATAGAAAAAGTTACACCACTTGGTCGAGTAAAACTCAGCTCAAGACGCCAACCTAGGCTCAACGAGCTTTACACAAATAACGCAACGCTAGAGGACTAATGTGCTCAAAGAAAAAAGAGATAAAAGAATGAAGGAGACGAGAGAAAAAGAGGAAAGAAGAGGGGGCAGAAACAGGCCCACATCAGAATTTCCTCCCCTTTTTCTTTTCGACTTTACGCCACTCTCCCAGAGAGGGTTCGGTCGGAACTATGACTATTTGTGTTTCTGAATTCTGGATGCCAGGTTCTTTGTCCGAATCTGAACTATCAGAGAGGTGCTGCCGTTTGAGACTTCCAAGAGCGGGATCCATGCCTGTCTGAGCTTCCTTGTTTTCTGATGAAAGTCCCTTCTGATTTTCCATTTCTTGTGATTCCGTGGTCTTATCTGCTGGGCTCTCTTCCTCTGCTGCTTCTGATTCTTCGTCCTCTGAATCCGGGGGTGAAAAATGCCAACCTTTCTTCTGTTTCCCTTTTTGTTTCTTTTTATTTTTTACTTCGGGACATGTACTTTGTAAATGTCCTGTCTGCCTACAGATCCTACATCTGAAGGCTGTGTTTTCATAATCTAGAACCTGTAACCAGTTCTGTTGTTTGTAGATCAGCATTATATTATCCGGCAACCCTTTTCTTAGATCTACCTCCACACAGATACGTGCAAAGGTGTAGATTCTTTCATCGATTCGTTCCAAATCTGTTTTGATATATTTCCCTATGTTGTTTCCAATACCTTCCAACACATGATCATTCCAGAAATGAAGAGGAAGATTGTATAATCTGACCCATACTGGCATTTTGGTTACAGTCATTTTATTTGGATCAAAATCTGGAAACCATGGGGTCAAAAACAACCCCGATGATCCCCAAAACCATGGCCCATCTCTGATTACTGTATCTCTGGTTTCCTGGGATGAAAATTTTACTATGAAGAACCCCTTTGAGCATAGATGAATGTCACAGTCCATGGTCCAACTGGTGAATATCCAATGAAACAGATCCATAGGTTTTGGCCAGAAACTGTTAAAACGACAAATGAGGGCCTGAGTTTCATAAGAGTTAACGAAATCATCGAGTCCTGACGAATCTAGATTTAAAGCTGGGGTATGCTCAGCCTGATCTACTATGTATGGCTTGGGCATGTAGTCGCCTTGTTCGGGAGAGGGTCCTGGAACCCTGCTGCCCTGTAAAATATTTTTGTAGGATAAACCTCCCTTTGGTTGGTGCTGGGCTGCTTTTTTTTCCCTTTATCTCCCCCTGAGGAGCTTGTCTGTCCCTGAGGCAAGACCCCTCCTCTCAGTCTGAGGTTTAATATGATGGTTGATCCTGGCCTAATCCCATAACTTTCCAGTGCTCTGTCATCCTGAAGGGACCGCCCACTACTGACGAGGTGTTGAAAACGAACTGGGAAACCCATTTCTGCCCAGATTTGTTTTTTCAGCTGCAAAGGGGAGTCTCCTGCATGAACAAAAACTAACCGGGTATTCCCCTGAGGGGGTTTTATTAAAATATGAAAACAGGGTTTCGATACCTGCTCTGGCTGAGAACATTGATGAACTTCACCGATGAAAGGATCTTTGGAGCACTGCAAAGCCAGATTGCAGCTCCCTTCCCTTTCTAAAACCGCCGTTTTTTCTTTTTCAGTTTTTCCTGGGGCTGTCAATCGGGCCCTCAACAGATCGAGATGGATCATCGGACCTGTAATCCTTCGCACACCGTGGGCGCATGCATGGATTTCAAGACTGAGGAAAACGTGTTCCAGTGTTTGCATGCATGGTCTTCCAGGATACAATGAAAGCGTGGGTCTGTGGTATTTTCTGTTAGCGGTCTTCTCCACCTCGGATCCGGTCCAGGGACCATAGGGACCGTCTGGGGCAATAGATAGTGTGGGCAGATGAGCAAACCCTCTACTATAACTCTACCCTTCATGTAATGGCGACCAGATCTGTAGCAAGGAGCCTCCATTTGGTCGTGTGAACGCCACCACACAGCCCCAGCACAAAGAAGAAACGCCCTTGCCATTGAATGGCGATTCTGGACTTGTTTGACTGCTCCTCAGCCATCCAAGAGCTGGAGGAGATCGGCCGGATCCGCGCAGCATCCGATCGCTTATAGAGGACCACTTCCATGAAGGAAAGTTTCGCCCCCGCTCCCATTCTTTACAGAACCAGACTAAAAGACCTTTACCATTCGTTGGATCTTCTTCACGCCATGGGGAAACATCTTGGATGCAGGAAACTTCTAACTGAACCCATAACTGGTCACAGATTTGCGAGAGATTTGGGGCTATGTCGGCGCAAAACCAGTGGTCTGGAACCCTAGATTCACGTTCGAAACCCGCCGCGCCTGCTCTCGCTTTAGCCATCGTGTTCCCGTTGAAAGGTGATCTCTTCCTTCAGCTCCCAATGAACCACATGTTAACTCTTATTTTAAATACTTTCTTATTATTATTTTAAAATAATCATTATAATTATTTCAGAGTAATGTCTTTGAAAGTGTAATTTTACGTTATATGTTTCGATTGTTTGACATAATTACGTACAATGCTTGTACTTTACTATTAATTATATTTTGTATGGTATGAAATATTTGTTAATTAAAAAATTATAAAATGTAATTTTGATTTCATTAAATGTGTATGATCAATTTGTATTTTATTATTATACTTGTTGCTATAACGTATTTAGTCTTCATGTTTAATTTTTTTATGAGTCAAAATTATTTAAATATTTTGTATAGTTATTTATTTTTTTTATTTTTAGATTTTTCATCATTTTTATTTTGGCAAATATGAGCAAAATTTCGATTCAATTTTGATGACGGATGGACAATGTTTAAACATCATACATATAAATTTATAAATCATAATAAAAAAAATTAATTTAAAAATTATTATTGATTTTATTTTATATTAAATATGATAATTAAAGCTAATTTATATTTAAAATAAAAATTCAAATCTAAAATATTATATTATATTTAAACTAAATAAAAATAATATAAAATTATAATGGTTACATGCAAGATGTTTTATTTACAAAATATAAATTCGTTTTAAAATAAATTTAAATAAATATCAAAGAATATATTTTATAATACATCCCATATTATCTAAATTCAGGCTTTAGTGATCCATATTATGAATGTTGAGAGATCCATATTATAAATGTTGAGAGATCTTTCCGTAAAAAAAACATAAGAAACTTTTAGTTGTAACGAGATCTTGGCATCAAATTGATGATGATGATGATGGTTAACGTCCACCGAGACCAAACATTGGTCTATCGGACCTAAAGAAACAAATCATTTATTTTGATTTAAGATTTTATTCCTATGCTCAAAAAGCTTGGAGAGAAGCCTCCCAAGCTCACTATAATTTTGACATTGTAAAAGACTAGGAAGGTTAGTATTGTAACAAAGATTGTGAAATTGAGATCTAATGTGGTTGTACGCGGTGCACTCTAAGAGGAAGTGGCTTTCATCCTCGATGTTCCTATTCTCACATATATGGCAGATTATTTCCATCCATGGCGTTTTAGGAAGTGCCCAACGACCTGTTTCACTATGGAGCTCATGAGAATACGTTCTAATCTTTGCTATATTGATTTTCTTCTTTGAGCTAGTTAAAATAGAGAGATACTTTTGATCTTCTAGGGTGGGGTTGATGACCTTCTTATAATAACTTAATTTTCTGTTAGCTGCTAAATCTTTCTCACACCACATTTTTTCTTTGAACTTAGAAGTAACAATATCTTTAATGTTATTTATGTTTTGCAATGCATCATTCTCGTTGATTTCCCAATAGTTTAACCAGGCCCTTGTGTCTTTATGCCACCCTTGATTGATCCTTGGGTGGTTTTGGCTGGAATTTAAAGCTAGCTTAGGAAGTCTATGATTGTCTGTGTTATTGAGTTTGTGCTTGTACAACAAAAACTTAATCATAGCTAGGCTCTCAATAGTGGAAATACATGCTTCTATAAGGAGAATAGGATAGGGTGTATTACTTTTAATTTTCAGGTTACAAGTTATAAAACACTTTTGGATTTTCTCAATCTTTCTCCATGATTCTCTGGAGATGCTGCAACCCCAAACCTCACAGCCATATAAGATAACAGGAGTGAGTAAAGTTTCAAAGAGGAACTTCTTTTTATCCCACATTACAAGGTTTGTTGTTTTACAATTATTTTCAAGACCAAAATAAGCTTTCCACCCCCCATTAATCCTTTTCTCAATGCTATGGTTCCAGTTGAGCTTGTGATAAATATCAATTCCTAGGTAGTTGTAAGAATACACTTCCTCCAAGTTATTATTGTCATACATAAAATTAGTGTAAGTGTCCTTCTTGGATTTGATAATCATAACTTTTGTTTTGTCAATGTTAATGGTCATACACATGGTAGAGCAGAAATCCTTAAGAAGCTTGAGTTGCTTATCAAGATCAGATGGGCACCTTGCCAAAAGAACAATATCGTCAGCATAGAGAAGAAGGATGACAACTATCCCACCTAAGATTGTGCCATCACATCCTGCTTCCTCTAAATAGCCTTCGAGCTTATCGATGTAAATGCCAAATAGGGTAGGGGAGAGGGGGCAACCTTGTTTAACTCCAATGTTACACTTAATATCTTTCGACCACTCCTCATTGCTCTTTAGCTTGGCAATTACATTCCCGTATAACCTTATAGCGGCAACTCTCAACTGGAGAGGAACCTTTAGCTCCTTTAATGGCTTGTGTAACTAATTAGTATAAATTTAATAGTGAGGTTATTTAATGGAAATAAGTATTACTAGATTTAGTAAATAGTAACATAATATTAATTATTGGTTCGAAATGCATCAACAAATGTACTATTATGTGATTTAGGCCAAAATATTTTTTTTCATAAACTTAATAGGGATCACAAAGCCTTAATTCAACAATAATATTTTTTTTCATAATTTAAATTACAACTTTAAAAAATAGATAACAATATAAATGTTTTAATTTTATATAAACTAATTATTTTTAATAATATTTATATTAAACATATTTTTTACTATATATGTTTCCATATAATAATTAATTATATATATAATAATATTAAGTTTATATATAATTATATATAATAATAGTAATGGGTGAGAAATATTTTGTAAAGAAATTATAATATAGATTAGGAAAACAACGAGTTTTTAAAAGAATAATAGTAAATAATTATTATAAAATTTAGAAATAATTAAAAATAAAAATAGAATTGAGAAATAATTAAAAATAAAAATAAAAATGTAGTATGAAGAGAATTTATATATTAATTGAATTTTAGAGGAAGTAAATAAAAGAAATAGTGTTGTGCGAGTATGGTAGTGATGTCTTAATGTAATATTTAATATTTTGATTAATTCAAATTATATAAAAATAAAATAAATAAATATAAACAAATAAAATTAAAAGATTAATATAATGTAAACATTTTAACTCGATTAAAATAAAATGAAAACAATTTATAAAAATAAAATAAAAATGGCCTATTGTATTGACCCATGGTATTTATGTGGAATGTAGCTTATTTAAAGTGAGAAATTATGGGAAGCAAGGATAGTATCAAAGTTACTATTACCTCCAATTTTAAAGACAAGATGTGGGATAGTAAGGAGCTAGAGGGTAAGAGAAAGCTAGGATACTATAAGGAGGTGATCAACCCCGCCCTTTGATAACCAAAATTATCTCTTTATGTTGACCAGCACTAAGAAGAAAATGAACATTGTTAGGATAAGAACTAATTCTCATAAGCTAAATGTAATTCTCATGAGCTAAATGAACATCGTTACCATAAGAACTAATTCTCATGAGCTTCAAAGTGAGACCAAGGGGTGGTCTACTCCTAAGACTCCCTCCGATGATAGAATCTGTCATATTTGTGATACTAAGAAGGTGGAAGATGAAAAACACTTCTATTTAGACTCCCTGGCTCTTGCCCACAGCCGCTCTCAATTCCCTATCATCAACCACACCTCCAATCTTCTTGACTTATTAAGCTAGCCCAACTATAGCGATCTTGGAGTGTTTCTTTCCCTTTTCCTTAATCATAGAAACAAGATTTTGAAGAATGACAATTAGATTCTTTTATTGAAGTCCGATAGACCAGATTGTTCTTAATAAATATATCATCATCATCAATAAAATTTATTTAAATAAATTATTAAAACTTATATTTATATTTGAAAAATAAAAATAAAATTTAAATTACATAAAATATACTATTACAGAAATTAATAAATTAATAATATATACTATAGAATTATAAATAAAAATATATTATAATATTTTTTTTATTATTATTATTAACTTGTCAAATTATTTAATAATAACAAAACATTTTATTTTTATAATATTTTTTTCACATTATTTAATAATAACCATGTAAATATAGATTCTTGAACGATTTTATTAAAATTTATTTTTATGCAATTAAATTTTTGTGTTTAATTTGAAAACGACATGTGTACTTTTCATAATGCTTTCAAATATACTTTAATCTTGATAAACAAAATTAAAAATAAAAATCACCTTTTAGTATAAAAGGTATATGTGAAAATTTATTATATTATTAAATATAAAAGGTATATATGTGAAAAGTTATTATATTATTAAATACAAAAAAGTATATATGTGAAAAATATTATTATATTATTAAATATAGAAAATATATATGTGATAATATACTAATATTAAATATAGAAAGCATATATGTGAAAATTTATATATCATTAAATTAAAAAGTTTATTAAATTTAATTTGTCAAATTATTTATAATAACACCCTATATTCTTCGTCAGTTTATTAAAGTTTAATTTTTATTCAACTGACTTTATGTCTTTATCTGGAAATGAAATCGACGTGTATCTTTCGTAACAGTTTCAAGTTGACTAACTTTTTGCAAAGAAAAAGAATTATGAGGTGGGTGCATTATACTCGAATCCGCGGAAGACAAATCAGAAAGAAAAGCTGAACAATTTAATAATTCAAAAATGAAGCCGCATTATTAATAGTATTAGATTTGCAATATATAACAAATTAATAATTAATTGAATTATATATTAGTTTATTTTATAATAGTGGATGGAAATTATTTTACTTTAAGGTGATTTATTATGTAATTTTTATTTTTTATTTTTTTTTGGGGTCAATTATTATAAATATATAAGTGTTATAATAATATTAAGAGAAATTAATGGTGATAAAGTATTAAGCAAATTATATCATCAAAATTTAATATGAGATGAGTTTACAAACATAAAGGCAGGTGTAAATGTTGGTGACAATAGATGTGAATTACAAGTTTTAAATATTATATGAATGGACCAAAGGACCGAATAATAAGTAGAGTAAACAACTACCATTATTGGGTGTGAATGTTGGTGACACTAGATGTGAATTACAAGTTTTAAATATCAAATGATTGGACCAAAGGACCAAATAACAAGTAGAGCAAACAACTACCATCATTGGCATAAACGTCAATAAATGAGTTGAATACCAAATAGTGTAGATGACCAATAACCAGAACTCACAAATGAAGGAATGTAAGTGTGAATGGGGACATGAACAATGTCATAGCTCCCTAATTGAATTTTCCACACCTCTTGGAGTAATTGTAGTAAATGTAATTCCTCCTTAAGTAACAGTAGTGAATGATGATATGAACATTGACATAACTCCCTAATTGAATGTGTCACAATTCCCAAAGCAATGGATGTGGGTTCAATGTAGACATAAGCTTATTAACACATTTAAAAGCACAAAAAAAAATAGACATCACCAAATATGTCATTAGAAATCCAAAGTTGAGTTTAGGAAGTCCATTTGTTAATACCATATAAGTACAATATGATACAATAACACTTAAATGATATGTCCCCCTTAAAGAACAAATAACTAAAATAGAAGTTGATCCTCCCACCATTGTGGTCATTATAATAAATAAATAAAACTTGTTTGATATATGAATATTTAAATAGCAAAATATTGATTAGGTTCAAATTTATGAGTAATATATGGTTGTATTAAAAATATATATTTTACCATTTTAAAATTTGCTTTCAAACTTTTTGAAAATGTGGTTATGATAACATTTTGGAGCTTTTTAGCGTAATTGAACATGATTGATTTTTATTATAAAATGTAACTTAGAGAAAGTGGTAATTGATTTTGCTAAACATCATAACATATCTCAACAACAATAAATTTCAGTGTTGAACATCCTTTCAAAATGTAACTATTTGATTTAGTCTTAAAAGTATCAAACATGATAATCCACTTAATTCAAAAAAACAAAAAAACATCTCACCACATTATATCTAAAAGAAAAGGCATCATATGATTGCAAACCACATTTCATACATGGTCTAATTCTTTGAAAGTTGAATTCTCATAAGAAGTGTAAGGGATGTTATGTGGATGTGAAAACATCTTTACTTTTATTTTAATTGCATTTTTAATCAATCAATTATGTATATGAACCAAAACAATTTCAACCATTGCAAAAATGTTTAACTTTAAATAAATTATGTTGTAAAGATTATTTAAGTTTTCATGGTGTAAATCTCAACAATGTAAATCTTGACTTTATGGTTTAATTCTCTATACAAAACAATTTGGAGAATTAGTTCTTCTTATATGATTTATTTGACAACTAAGAACAAAACTCTGAAATGCTAAATTTCTTAATCATTATGTGAGGAGAAAAGTGACCATTCATAGTCTAATCTTTTATTAAAAGGAAAACATAGTTCAAAAGAAAAATAACTTTGTCACTTCATTGTGAGAAGTATTGTCTTCCATCAAGCTTTTCATTATAAATAAAATAATCTTTAATGTCAACTATTGTGAGAGAATTTGGCTAAAAATATACAAATATTCCTAAATTTTGGATCTTTACTTGCAATATACCAAATTTGATGAGAAAACAACCAAACCAGCTAATTTGAGAACATGAAAAGGGGATTTTCATAAATTTGGGCTAGATCCACATGCTAAACAATCCAAAATTTGCATAATCAAAGCATTTTCTTATCATTTTATTGATTGAATTTCATCTTGAAAGCAAGTAATGGAGAAAAAGTGTGAGAAATATCTAAGAGGAATTTCTCAGGATTCTCCCAGAGACACCATTTATAGAAGTTGTGGATCTCTCATGCCAATTAGATCAACTTCATAACCATGATAGCCTATAGGGAACGAGAAACAGATCATGTTAATGGGTAAGATATGGGTATTATGTAAATGTCGAAGTGGAGGTGGTGATTTCGCCCTAACATATAACAAATACTAATTAACTGATTCAAACCAAATCAAAACCATTTTAGAAAACTATTTTAATAGAATGAAAATTTTGTAGAATAATGTAACATTGAATTATGTATTATATGATACAATAGCAAAAAACATAACAAGATTGCAAAACAATAAGAAAGGAATGAAGATAGAACATAATATGACGATGATGATCATTAATGTCCATTAAGATCATTGAGCCTGAATTTGGTATATCAAACCTTAAGAAGGTAAGGAATTACTTAGATTTCTTTAGAATTTTTTTTTTTTGTGTTCAAAAAACATCAAGAGAAGTGTTCCAAGTGTAAGCACCCCCCACCTTAACCTTGGTGAAAAATGTTCACTTGTTAATCCAATCTCCCTTATAATAGTTAGAGAGATGGGATAATATTTTTTTTTTGTCCTCATAACTGGAAATAAGTATCACCATTGCAATCATCTCAACAAGACGAATCCAGCTATATAGAATTTTACCTCAATCCAAGCCTCGGATCAAGAGATGTGACCATTACAAGTCTGGCGAGTTAGGGAGCGCCACATCAACATCTTGGCCACGTGGCAACCACACAATTATACCCACTTGACTAATCTCCTAGCACCACTTGGCAATTAATTATTGGTTGCGAACCTATTCATGGGTTTGGGTCCCATGACCCTACACTACGCATATAGGCAACCCTTCTTGATCCAAATCTTTTACTTCATGGATACATATAAAAGAACATGTTAACCAAGTAACTTAACACATGAAAAAGGAGCGGAAATCATAAAGAAACCATGAGATCAAAGGCACACAACCGATTTGATTATGAAGTTCACCTAATGTGGGCTACATCTTCGGGCCCTGATCAAAGTAAGGAGACCTTCTTTAATTAAGTGGCAGCAAAGAAATGAATTACAATCAACTTTACAAAAATGACCCTTATACCTCCATTTCTGATGATGGCTTGCAATTGGAGACCTCGGCTAGAAAAACGGACTATAATGTTGGATTCCTAGCGCGAAAACATACAAAAATGACTATAAACTTGCCAAATTCTGACACTGACACCTCTAGCCCCCAAGGGAATATTTTCAGCATCTAACAGGATTCCTCGCTCATGATCCTGGCCCTCCTGGCCGCTCAGGGTTCCGCACTTCACTCCTTTGTCTATCTAATTTGAATGGAAAATGTTATTTTTCTATATAAAAAGTGGGGCGAAGCCACCAATGTGGGGTCGTTGGCCCGTTGGTAGCGGTGGCGCATAGCACATGGGCGGTTCTAGTTCAAATCTTGTCACATACCATATGAAGGTTCAACTGTTGTTTTATTTTAAATGTGGCTCCAACGGGGGCTAGGTGGGTCCGTCGGGGGTGGTCAGACCACCCTATTTAAATACGTATTATATAATATCGCTGGGAGGAATGTTGGGGGGTGGCGGGGGTCGCAGACCACCCCCCTAAACTTATATCTTTTTGTATTTTATAGAACCATCAGTCAAAATTTTTTCTGTCGAAAATTAAGGGTTATTAGGAAAATTAAGGAGGTTACAAATTCACCCTTTCTAACTGTCATTTTCTATGGATTGTCCCTTCACCAAATTGTTGCCTCGTTAGTGACTACCACTTGGCCAAGTTTGACCAGAACTTTGACCAACTAAAACTTGAGCATACAAACTCGGATCTGAGTGTCGTTCACACCGTTGGAATCAGGGTGACAAGCACTACAATCTGGTCCTAGTTTCACTTCCATGTGATGACTTTGATTTTTGAGTTATTTTCAAGGCCAATTCTATTTCTGGAGCCACTTGAATCATTCCTCCACACTAAGGGGATTTTGGTCCTCCAAAAGCATGAACACATCCTACACACTACATGTGTCATCGTCAAGCCACACTTTCAACATCTGCATTACATGCAAATTTGGTACATTCTTTGCAATCACATACAAAACCACACATGACTCAAACAACCCCATACTTACCAAGAGTTTATAACATGCGCTCTTTGGTTAAGTTAGCATCATAATAGAAACCAATACCCTAACTATCAAAAAAATGAACAAAACATCATCATTTCTTTAATAAGCAATGGAAAACGCATCATCACTTTTACAATTATTCGCAACACATGATTTACAAAATGTGGCTATGGTGATCTACTATATCTAGTAAAACCATCTCTTACTCAACAAAGTGAAGGAATCATCATCCTGGAGCTGATTCACTTGATGAACAAAATTTCCCGTTGGTTTCTTCAAAGGTGCTTTCTAGGCCTTGAGCATCTAACACGTGGTTCTCTGGTTTCCAACCTCATTGTAGTGATTACAATGATTCTTTCTCCTCCAAACTTTTCTGATCGTATTTGAACGCTTATTTCTGGTGTGCCTCTAATAAGTGCTTGTGGAACCCTCAATATCACTGGAATGTGATGAAGTGTTGTCATCATCTATCATTGGTTGGTCACTAGCTGTCTTAGAGCATTCCCCAACCTCTTTTCTGACATATCCAAGTCTCGCATAACAAGGCAATTCCTCTACTTTAATGGGATTCATAATGCCTTGGCCATTAATTCTGAGGCCCTTTCCTTGATACCCCATTTTATTCAATAATTTTGATCCAATTCCTGTAGTATGTTTCTCAAAAGAAACAAAATCATCATCTAAAAAGTACATGAAATTGAAGAATCACTTCTTACCTCATGCTTTTTATGCTGCAACTTTTCCAAGCCCTCCTCTTTGGCTTGTAAATGATGTTTCAACCTTTGTTTCTCCTTCTTTGCTTCTTGTAGGAGTCTCCTTAGTTCAAAATTCTTCACCTGAATGCTTTGGTTGATTTCTTCAAGTTCTTGGAGCCATGCCTCATTTGGTACCCATTTCATTTTTAGCACAACATCCGCTAAAATCTTTGTCTCATGGCCTGAATCATAACCCGGGTCGATGGTTCCATCCGTTGCAATCCCAAGAGTTGCAATCTTTATTTTGTCACATGAGTTTGATCCCAAGTCAATTGGTCCACCACTTGCAAAATCTCACAGCTATGATCTTCTCATCATCCTCTGATTCAAATTCTTAGTCTTGTTGCACAATTGCAACTATCTTTTGCTTCTCTCTTCTATCATTCCTCTTAGGTCTCAATTTTGGATGCAGATTCCAACAATTCTCCTCATCATTCCCTTCTTTATCACAATGAGCACAAGAGGGTCTTGCTTCTCTTCTCTTGGTTGTTGCTGCCCTCTTCGAGCGGTCATCTTGCTCATGCTTCTCCCTACTTTCAAGATGTGCAAACTTCACATTAGCTTCATCAAGAGAATTAGGTTAAAATAATAACAATGAATGATGCAAATAACTATGCAAAGAGCTAATATATTTCATCAACATCTCAGAAGTGTCTAGTGGAACATTCAATGCTAATGCTTGTTTTCTAAACTCCTCTGTAAAATTATGAACAATTTGATCTTTGCTTCATTTCAAATGTTGTCATTCCATCATGGCCTTCTATCTCTAACCTAATGGGTAAAATTGTCCTCTTAAAGAAGAAATGAACTCAGACCAAGATGAAATAATTTTACGACTACTCTTACCGCCTTGCTGCAACTTTCCTTCCCACCAGACAAGAGCAATGCCACTCAATCGAAGGGATGCTAGCTGGATGTTGGCTTCATCCTCTTTGATTTATTGTACATGGTAATACAATTCAACCTCTCTTATCCAGTTATACATATTTTTGCATTAGATTCTCCACTAAATACTGGTAAATCAAAATTTTACATCCAACTTGAAAAAGGGATTTTTAGATACATTCTTATGATGCCTATTAGAATAGCGAGAAGAGGAAGAAGAAGAACTCTCACCGTAGGACAGAGATGGAGGAGGTTCTTCTCCTCGACCTTCATGATTTATCGGGGCATGATCATTTGATTCTTTTTTCTTAGGCTTGTTTGTCTTCTCATATTCTACAAACAACTTGTCAACTTTATTTTCCATAATGAAAAAGATATTGTGATAATTTCCCTCTTCCTCCATTCGAGCTTCCTCATCTTCCATGTTTCATCTTCGTGGTGCACGCCCTGCTTTGGGATCAAAGGATTTAATTTTTCCTTCACCTCTTTGGAGCTTATTCCCAGTTAGCATTCACTCATGCAACTCGCATCAAGAAGACTTGCCCTAATACCAAACTTGATCCAAATATTTTACTTCATGGATGCATACAAAATTGCATATAAAAGAGCATGTTAACCAAGTAACTTAACACATGAAAAAGGAGAACAAATCATAAAGCAACAATGAGATCAAAGGCATAGAAATGATTTGATTACGGAATTCACCAAATATGGGCTAGGCCTCTAGGCCCTGCTCAAAGTGGGGAGGCCTTCTTTCATTAAGTGGAAACAAATAAATGAATTACAATCAACTTTACAAAAATAACCCTTATACCTCCATTTATGATTATGGCCTAAAATTAGGGACCTCTGCTAGAGAAATGGACTACACGATTTGATTCTTGGCGCGAAAACATGCAAAAATGACCATAAACTTTCTAGATTCTAACACTAGCACCTATGGCCCCCAAGGGAATCTTTTCAGTATCTCGCAAGACTCCTCTCTCATGGTTCTAGCCCTCTTGGTCGCTTAAGGTTCTGTGCTCCACTCCTTCGTCCGTTTGGGTCGAATGGCGAATGTGAGGTTTTATATATAAAAAAATGGGGTTGAGCCACCAATGTGGGGTTGCTCGCCCGTTAGTGGCAGTGGTGCATAACACATGGGTAGTTCCGGTTTGAATCTCGTCGCATACCATATGAAGGTTCAATCGTTGTTTTATTTTAAATGTGGCTCTAATGAGGGTTGGGTGGGTCCATAGGGGGTGGCCCACACAACCTATTTAAATATGTATTATACAATACAATTGGGGGGGTCATTGGGGGTGGTAGGGGTGGCAGCCCACCCCCCCCCGGCACCCAAACTTATATATTTTTTGTTTTTTATAAAACCATCGATCAAAATTTTTCCGTTGAAATATTAAGGGTTATTAGGAAAATTAAGGAGGCAAAAAATTATCCCTTTCCAAACATCGTTTTCTATGTGCCATCCCTTCGCCAAATTGTTGCTCTGTTAGTGGCTACCACTTGGTCAAGTTTGACCAAAAAATTGGTCAGTTATAACTTGAGCATATGAAATCATATTTGAGTCTCATTCACACCATTGGAATAAGGGTGACAAGGACTATGATTTGGTCCTGGTTTTACTTCCATCTGATGACTTTTATTTTTGAGTTATTTTCAAGGCCACTTCTATTTTTGGAGCCACCCGGATCACTGATTCATACATTCGGGGATAAATCTCAGTTCTCCCTGCTTCATACATCTTGGGAGTATCTGCTTCATACATCCAGGGAATACCCACTTCACACATCCGAGGAATAGTTACTTCAAACATATGGGGAATACCTACTTTACACATTTAAGGAATATTTTTTGGGAAATCATTAAATTTAGAAACGCTTTCTGACAGGAACCTTTCTGCCTCTTGGCTTTGAAGCCTGGTTATAAATACCTATCTTCATTCCCTTGCTAAAAATTCCACTGCATTCCTCAACTATAACTCCTATCTCAATTCCCCGATTAAAACTCTCAGCTATGTTCCTCGGCTAACAATCTCAATGTGTTTCCCCAACTAAGCTCTTGCTTCATTCCCTGGCTAAAACTCTTGGCTCCGCCTTTATTTTTCCTCCAGGAAATAGCCTTTGGTATGGATCTTATGAGATGGTTACCCTAGCCCCATTACCCCTACTCCTTAATAATGTGTACCCTGCTTCTTGCACCCATGGAATAATCTCCAAGATATATCTTACGGGATTATAACTTCATGGGTACATCATCCTTCTGTTCATCCCTTTTGCTGATAATTCATAATTAAATCATTCATCCTATTTCTTACATGATGAGGCTTCTTGTCAGGCCATGCAAATAAGGTTAACTAACTGAGACTATAAGATAAATCTTGTGCCTAAGTTGCATCTTAGAGACGGGAGGGTCTTACCCATATCATGTCGATGAAGGTTTTGGCTAGGATTGGTCTATGAGCATGATGTTCACTCTTACACCTGATGGTTTTTCATAAGAGTTTTCTCACTTGATGTGTTATGTGTCATTCACAAAGAAGTTTTATTATGACCCAACTGTGGTGGTTCTACAAACATCTAGACTTGCGATAAAGTCTCACCGCAGCCATTGGAGTTTGTTAAGGAAATCACTTATGTTATCCCTCATAAGCTTATGCAAAATTTACTCTCTCCAGGTTCATAGTGTTTGTAATAAAGAACACCGATCAGGTACTTTGCCATATAGGCCAGTGTCTTACCTATCCAATCTCTCGAGGATCCAGTTAATATGATCTTCAGTGATTTACCCAGATCTAACAAATATCTGCATAGAGATCTATGGGTCTCATTTAAAGACCCAATAAACGCCACAAACATATAATAGCCACCATGAAGCACATGGTGTTAAAAAGGCCACAAAGAGATCAACACTCCTCAAAGGAATAGGGATTCCCTCCCTTAAGTCTGAGTACTAGCAAGAGCCTTATGGATAGGTACATAATATATAAGACCATAGACCTACAAGCACTCTCATTTTAAGGATAAGGAATTTCATGCATAACTACCCCAATGGTTTCCAATTACCTTCTCATACTGGTTTAATGACTCTTGAAAGGCATACAATGCTCACATAGCACCCCACAGTGAAACCCAGGGCCCACTGTAGACATACAAGTAATTTTGTGCACCTACCTGGTCACTACCTATATGATGGACCAAGAAGTGGAGCTTGTGAAGGGTTCCTAAGAAACTTGGCTATTAGTAAGTACCTAGGGATGATTACCCCAGATAGTGTGCCATCCACATCCAGCACAAGACTATAACCAACCTCCAAAATACATGCTCTATACATCACAACATATAGATAAATTAGACCAATCCTGAGCAACATCAGGATGAGCATCACTGAGGGCTCAAAGAGTTCCCTCCTATGAGATCACAAATTAATGAGAATAAGGAATAAGAAAAATCCTCAACATTATCACATTGTAACATCATCCATGTCAATGCAAGTTATCATCAATGTAACCATCATCTCATAACAAGAAGAAGTTCTCTTCTAAATATTATTGTTATTAAATCAAGCTTATTATAGGTTATTTCGATGCGTTTTGGACATTGCACAATATGTTGGTTAATTTGTGTAATGCTAGTAACACAGTCTTATATTTGCACAAAAACACCATTTCAAAATAGAGATGTATTAGCACAGTCATGAACAAAAAACATACATAAGAAACACTTGTCTTATAAATATTTGGGCAATTGAGTCTGGGACTAGGAATCTCTACCCAACCGTAGATAGTTGCAACCAGTTCTCTCTTACAACTATCACCCCCAAGCTAGATTCCAAAGACTGAGGGGTCTCTTTCTCAAGGCTAAAAACACCAACTCTAGTTGCTCCACGGACTCCAAAGAGCCTTCCACCTCTACCCTCCAACTGAGTGGTAACCAATGTTGCATAGGGAATCAAGAGACTCATTGTCTCCACCCTTCAATTGAGTTATAATCAACAAGGCATAGGGAATTCAAAGAATCTTCGTCTCCGCCCTTCAGTAGAATCGTGAGCAACAACATATGCAGGGAATCCCAAGACTTGTTTTCTCCACCCTACAGAACTCAACACCATGGTCCCACCCAACTTGGGGAATCTGGAACCACAAAAAATTAAGCATACAACAAGGAATCCATCTAGAAACACTCCAGGAATTTTCCTAGGACTAATTCCTCCACTCCAACCCTTAGGAATTTTTCGAGAATCGCCATCTCTGCCT
This sequence comes from Pinus taeda, assembly GCA_000404065.3. Lineage (NCBI taxonomy): Eukaryota > Viridiplantae > Streptophyta > Pinopsida > Pinales > Pinaceae > Pinus > Pinus taeda. Next base: position 86,616 of record APFE030880825.1, read on the forward strand.
TCCCGCAAATGGGGACTAAAGAGAAAATTTCTTCCTCACCTAGAAGTGATTTTCTCCTTGGATTTTCATGCCAACCAAATGTTACTCTTACTCTATGTCGCCTCCTTTTTCCAAGTTGTTCTTGCTTTCCCTTCCCTTTTCTTCTTCCTTCGCTTATTTTTCTGTGTGTGCCTTCTTCTTCTTCCCTCTCTCATTTCTACTACTCTTTTTTCCCCCAATTATCTTCTTTGCATTCAAATTAACTTCTGGTTCGCCACACTCTTCAGTGCATGTTCCCTATATTCCACTGCCTCCCTAGTGTTCTCTCTCTTCTCATCCATGGTGGTTCTTGACCATCTCTACCTATTCGAGGCATCTTCTCCTATACATTACCTTTGGCATATGACACTGCCAATAGATCTTGTCATCCAATGATAAGTGATTCATGTCTTCCTCTATCATTAGTTGGTTAATGTATTTCAATGTCCCATTCCCTCTTTGTGTGCTCTGGGCATAGTTCTTAATAACACAAGTTAAATTCATTTTTTGTTGTGTCCTTTCTTGCTTGCATTATTCTCTAAGAGAGTATGGTTTTGGTGTACCTTCTTGTAGTCTCATTGAGTTCAAGATCCAATCTATTAAGGCAGTAAAAAACCAGCCTTCAATGGTTTTCCCAACAATTCAAATTTGCTTGCCTCAAGGATTTTACATCATCCCAAATAAGAAGCCTCCCCTGTCCCTGGAATCTGTGTCCCATAACTCAACCCCTTATTCCTGTATAAAAATATTTACATTGCAAAATGTGGTTAAGAAATTTAGGTTGTCACAAACCCCTCCCCCTTGTGGGAACATCGTCCTTGGTGTTCTTTATCGATATGAAACATATAAGACATACTTAAAACAAACACATACTGCTATGGAGCTTTATATACATTGATTTGTACAACATTTACAGTTCATATACATTTTCTTTAACCAAGAAACCAAAAAGGATATGATTCCCTCATTGAATCATCCATTTCCCAAGTGGCTTCCTCAGGCCCAAAGTTCCTCCACTACACTTTGACTTGATTTATTGCTCAATTATGGAGCGAGATGCTCCTTCAACTAGGATACGTAGGGGTTCTAGTTGGAACTCTCCCTTTGGTTCCACCTATAGCACTAACTAATCAATCACATGATTATAATCTTGTACATATATTTTAAGTAAAAAAACATGGAAAACATCATGGAATTTTACTGATGGAGGTAAAGACAACATGTAGGCCACTAGTCCAATCCTTTCCAGGATCTCAAAAGTCCACAAAAATGAGGTGCCAACTTGGCACATGACCTAATTTTGAAGGAAAAATTCTTGGGATTAATCCACAAATAGACATTTTCACCAACTTGGAACTATTTATGTACCCTACACTAATCCACATAGATTTTTTCCTGTCTAGTGTCGCCTTCAGATTCAGTTTGATAATATGAATTTGTTGCTCCATTTCTTTGAGCATATCAGGCCTAGTAAGGACCTTGTTTACTAGATCCCTCCAACTGATAGGAAAATTGCAACTCCTCCCTTACAGTGCCTCAAATGGGCTCATCTTCAAGGACTCTTGGTAGCCATTATTATTTGCAAATTATACAAGTGGAAGATACTCTTCCCACCTCTTTTGTTGGTGCATTACATACATTCTCAACATGTCTTCGAGGATTTGTTTCACCCTTTCTGTTTGTACATCCGTTTATGGATGAAAGGCTAAAGGCCAATTCGGTCCCCAATCCTGCAAATAGATCCTTCCAAAACATGGAAGTAAATTTGGCATCACTAGCTGAGATGATCTTCTTAGGAATTCCATGCAACCTCACAATCTAGCTTATGAAAATTTAATCCACCTCACTAGCTGAGCTGGTGGATTTGACATCCACAAAATGAGTCACCTTGCTCAACTTGTTAATCACCACCATAATTGCACATGTTGTCTAAATTTCCTTGGTAAACCGGTATTGAAATCCATGAAGATCACCTCCCACTTCCATTCTGTAATGGGAATGGGATGCAATAAACATGTTGTATGTTTTCACTCATCTTTCACTTGCGAGCATTCTATGCATTTAGCAACAAAATCAACCACTTCTTTGTTCAAATTTGGCCAAAAATAAAAATTATTAATGGTTGTGAGTGTCTTTTGGTACCTATGATGGCCTAAATACGAATTGTCATGGAATTCTCTCATGATGAGCCCCTTAAATTCCTCACTATTTGGCACATAGATTCTATTCTTGAATCTGATTAGGCCATCACCCATGAGATGATACTCTTCATCCTCACCATATTGTTGCAACTTGTCATTTATTTGTTGGTACCTTTCATCCTATTGTCCAACATTTTTTACCCTTTACACCATGTTTACTTCATAAAAGCTTATGGCTTCCAGATGATTTAGTTGAATCCTTCTACTAAGTGCACCGACCACCTTATTTTCTTTTCCCTTTATATATCTAATTTCAAAATTAAACTCTTTAAGTGTGGCTATCCATATTTCTTGCCTTATATTTAACTTGGGTTGTTCAAATAAATACTTCATCCCTCCACGATCAGTCATTAGGAATAATTTTCTACCAAGAAGTTATTGTCTCCACATCTTTAGTGCATGGATGACGACAACTAATTTTAGATCATGAGTTACATAATTATGTTCATGCTCATTTATCTTTCATGACTCATAGCACACCACTTGGCCTTCTTGCATCAATACTCCATTGATCCCTTCCTTGTAGACATCGTGCATACTACAAAATCCTTATCAAAATCGGCAATCCTCAACACTGGTGCATTCATGAGAAACTATTTCAATTGCTTGAAGCTTGTTGAACACTCAATTGTCCATTCAAATTTTTTTCCTTTTCTATACAAGGATGTGATAGGATGGCCTATCTTGGAGAAGTTTCAGATGAACCTCCTATAGTAACCTACCAATCCCATGAATGATTTGATCTCATTCACATTCTTTGGTATTGGCCATTCCATGATTGCTCTAAAATTATCTGGGTCAATTGTTACTCCCACCTGTGAGATAATATGTCCTAAGTAACCTAAGTAATTAATTTGTGATTAGAAGAAGTTGCATTTACTAAGATTTGTATAAAACTTATGCTTTGTTAACAATTGCAATAATGTTGCTAAGTGCTCTTCAAGCTCTTCTTTAGTTATTGAATACACCAATATATCATAAACAAAAACAATGAAAAATTTGTCCAAATAAGGACACAAGACATTATTCATTAGACACATGAAAGGGGCGGGGTCATTAGTAAGCCCAAAGGGTACCACCACAAACTCATAATGGTCGTATCTTTTCCTGAAAGCAATCTTGTGGATATCCTCTTCTTTGATGCACACTTGATGATACCCAAACCTCGAATTGATCTTGTAGAATACTATTTCTCCCCTCAGTTAATAGAATAGGTCATCAATCTGTGGAAAAAAATATCGATTCTTAATGGTCACTTTATTCAATTGTCAATAGTCAATATAGAGTTAGACCATCCCATCCTTTTTCTTCACAAATAATTGGAGCTCCCCATGGTGACACATTTGGTTGTATGTAACCTTTGTCAAGCATTTATTTTATCTCTACCAACTCAAGAATGTTCATCATGTATGGTGCTTTGGACATTGGTGCCACTCCACGAACCAATTCAATAGATAAATTGACTTCCCTATGACGAGGTAAACCAGGTATATCCGCTAGAAGCACATCCCCATATTGTTGCAACATCAGATACTTATTCAATAATTTGATTTCTTCTTGCCTAAAGTTGTCAGTAGCTTCCTTATAATTGGATATTTTCACAAAAAATAATTTACAACCCTTCTAGAAACGATGTTTAGCTTACATTGCTATGATTAGTTTGATTGAAATTGGTTTTCGCTTGCCTTGTAATATTTTCTTGTTCCCAACATCATCCATGCATTTTATTTCTTTTCCAAAACAATCTAATTTGGTCCTATACATGTACAACCAGTTCATGCCCAATAATATTCTGTTATACTCACCCAATGGCAGTAAATTCAAATGCGTTGTTGTGGGTATGCCACTGAGATCAAATGCACATGATTTCACCTAATGACTAAATTTTGTTTTTGTCCCAATTTCCAACTAGACTAACCATGGCTTTGTGTGCAATTCCTTAATCAATTTTCACTTTTCCCCAAGCTCCTAGCTGACATAGTTGTAGTGAGAACCTAGGTCAATTAAAAAGGAAATGAATTGATCACACATCTTACTTTCCATTTCAATGATGGACACTTGGTGGTCTCCCTGTTGATTGTCCATGATTGTGTAAATTCTAGGCAAGTTTTGAGCTACTTCCCCCACTATGTGAGCTTTCAGGGCACTATAAATCTTAGGCCATATGTTTCTTTGATGTGTGTAGTCCCTTTTATGGTGGTTTTCACCACAATCCAACACTTTAATTGCTCCTTTATTTCAGCTCTTTGATGCCCTACTATTGGCTGTTGTGTATTCCCTTTAGTAATTGGAGCGATTTTCTGGTGGATCAATTTATGGCAGATGGTTCTTTGCTTCCCTTTTTATCTATGAATTTCTTGGTCCATTGTTTTTTATTTCCAATGTTGTTCTTTTCCTTCCAATCACTTTTAATTTATGGTGTATGCTTTGCCTACTTGTAGCAGTGTTTCAATTTATTAATGGTATTGTTCAGTGTCCAAGGTTCTAGAAATTCAATTTTGTCTCTGAATGTCATAGGCAACCCACTGATGAACCTCTAGATTTTGACCTTCTCATCCTTGAGATATGGCACATATCTCAACAACTCTAGAAACTTGGTGGTGTATTCCTCATATGAAATTTGCCCCATTATGAGTTCATAAAATTATTTTGCCTTGCTGTCATAATATCACTTAGATAAATATTGATTCTCGAAAGGTTCTCAAATTCATTCCAAGTCAATTCTTCTTCAACAATGCCTTTGACATTTTTCATATCTTCCCACAATATATATGCCTTCCCTTTCAAACTATTGGTGGAAATATTAGATTTCATATTTTCAGAATAATTATGAATTTGAAAAATTTTCCTTATGCCCAACAACTAGGCTTTTGCATCTTCAGGTTTCTTCATATCTCCATCAAATGTGGGTGACTTGGCTTTCTTAAATTCCTCTGGCATATAATTCTTTTCTTTTCTTCTCTGATGATGATGATGATGACAATGATGATGGTGCCTCATGGTAGTAGAGCTGGAATATCCACCAGATTGAAGCACATAAGTATTGGTCCTTCCTTCTAGGGTACTTAGCGGTACATTCCCCTTCATAGTGTCTTCACTCTCCCGCCTACGCCTCTTCCTAGATCTGCTACCATATACTCCATTTGTTTTATTATTATTCTTGAAGGCTTCCCATACCTCTGTGACTAGTTCCCAACTCATGTTGCTTCTGAATCTGCGAACCTGAGAGGCTTTGTAAGATAACTGCATTGATTTCAACTTTATATTCCTAGGCTCTTACTAATATTTCATTGTTTGCCTTAAAACTTATGACCTTAGCCTTCAAGCTCCTCACAGTATTCATAAAATCAGGAGAGTTTACCCCTCCCCCTTGGCCAACTAATCTTTCTTATTCATTCCCATGTGGTGTGTGGTCTGAGCTATATTCTACCACCTTGATGATCATTTCTTAGTCATTAGGATCTATGGTGTACCGCCCTCTGCTATCATGGGTGAACTTCATTTGATGATATATTACATTATGTGTTATCATAAATACATAATCATTAGACACAGAAATAATATTAATAAATAATGAGAAACCCTGTAAATGATCCTACTTTCCCATAATTGTTATTAGAATCTTGGCTAAAATAAATAATCTGCATCAATATACTAATTTTATTCAATCAAAATTTAATAATATATAGGTTGCATAGTCCTCAAAGTATACATCTGTCACCACAGTTGTTAGATATATCAAGATATAAATCAGTAAGTAAAATCATGGCTATGAACTTGCATTTATGGTGCTGCCATGGTGGACTTTGTTGTAACAAAACAAGCCATGCTAGTATATCAACAACAAGCCACAAAATTCACCACCTCTGCATTGCATATTAATCAATCATATATCGATAAGCACCAGCTGTTAGTGCCACACCACATATCTAAATCACAACTTAACTATATCATCCATGCATGTAATCAATTGACTATAAACCAACTTTTAACACCTAAATATTTGTTCAGTTTCATTTCTAGAAATCATCATAAGGCCTTCTTGTGGGAGTTCTTTTATTACTCGCCTCATGATAGATCTCATCCAGTCCAAGTGTTGACCCTATAGATTTGATACCACTTGTAAACACCCCCCACCTTAACCCTGGTGAAAAATGTTCACTTGCTAATCCAATCTCCCTTATAATAGTTGGAGATATGGGATAATAATTTTTTTCGTCTTCAGAACTGGAAATAAGTAACATCGTTGTGATCATCTTGACAAGATGGATATGATGATATAAAACTTTACCTCAGTCTAACCCTCAGATCAATAGATGTGACCATTACAAGTCTCGTGAGTTATGAAGTGCCACATCAACATCTTGGCCACATGGCATCCACCTAGTTATGCCCACATAGTTATCCCAGTGCAACTTGGAGATTAATTATTGGTTTCCAACCCGTTCATGGGTTTGTGTCCCACAACCCCGTGATATGCATTCAGATAACCCCACTTCATACATCCATAGGATAACTCCTTGTGCTCCTCGCTTCATACATCTGGGGGATAACTCTCAATTCTCCATGCTTCATACATTCTGGGAGCATTCGCTTCAAACATCTGGGAATACTCGCTTCACATGTTTGGGAAATAACCACTTCAAACATCTGGGGAATACCTGCTTCACACATTCGGGAATACCTGCTTCATAAACTCGGGGAATAGTTTTTGGACAACCATAAAATGTTGGAACACTTATCGATGGGAACCTTTCTGCCTCCCGGGTCTAAAGCCTGGCTAAAAATCCCAGCTTTGTTCCCCAGCTAAAAATTCTGGTGCATTTCTTGGCTAAAACTCTTGGCTCTATTCCCCAGCTAAAACTCTTAGTTTTCCCATTGTTTTTCCTCTGGGGAATAGCCTATGGTGGGGATGTTACAAGATGGTTACTTAGGCCTTGTTACCCTGGCTCCTTGTTAATGTGTACCTTGCTTCTTGCAACTACGGAATAGTCTCTGGGATAGGTTTTACGAGATTATAACTCTCGAGGTATGTCATCCTTCTGCTCATCCCTTTTTTCAATGAGGTATAATCAAAGTATTCATCCTACTACTTCCACAGTGAGGCTTCTTGTTAGGTCATAATCAAGTGATCAATTTTTAGCTAAAAAATGGAAGTGCCTAGAAATTCTTGAAACTAGTGCCAAATCTAATTTCTCATCGTTTTGAATCCAACGACATTCATTTCACCTCAATCCGACATCGTATGCTCCAAATATCACGTTTTGATCACTTTCCCAAATAGGTAAAATTTGAGCAGTGTAGTTGATTGGGTTGACTGTATTGCTGATTCAACAGGATGATTGTGCAGGGTATGGTCCAATCATAGGCTTCCAAGTGGACTCATGTGATTGGTTGAATTTTGGGCACATTTGATTGGTTGTGGTTGATTTTGTTTGTACCAATGAATTGGTGCCACGTGGCACCCCGAGGTCATGTAAAATTTTGGCATAGAAGGACTGAGGTTCAGAAGGTTTGAACCCTTGACCTTTGAATTCATAGTGAAACACCTTACTGTTAGGTCCTCACGGTGGTTCTTAACATACAATGGGCTGAACCCATATTTAAGTTTCAATGGGCGCTCGTTTGGGGAGAGGGGTTAGGTTGCTAGCCCCGACCCATGGTCATGGTTTATCCATATGTCCTCGGTGAAATGGAAAGGATCACTATCGGAGAGGGTTGTTTCAGAGCCCTAGCCCTTGGCCATATAACAATGGCACCAGATCGTGGCTAAGGCAGAAGGCAAAGGTCGCTATGGAGGGGGGCAAATTGCAGGCTTCATGGCAACTCGTGTGACCTAGTGTGCGGACGATTAAGGGGCCCAGCGGAAAGGGTAGGTAGTTAGCCCAACCGTAGGATGCATGATTTCCATAAGACCATGATCCCATGTTTAGGGGATTAACTAGTGGAGGCAGGCGTTAAGGCCTAGTCCTCGGCCCCATGTGGTCTATATGACCACAATTTTCGGAGTTAAGGGGTCATTAGGCAAATTAATGTTCCTACAAAATGCATCGGAGGAGGGCAAAAATGTCACTCCGTTAGCGAAAAACGGGGCGAATTTGTAGGAAAGTTAGACTGTCAGTCGAATTTGTAGGACATTTAACAGTCAAATTCATATGGAGCTTCGGAGAGCCATATATTTTGTATTTTTTGGCCAAATTGAGCTCGAAAAGAGTCCACTTATGGGATTTTGGATGTACTGAATGCATTGGTGACTTCTAATTTATAATTTGAGCACATCAAAGTAGTATTTTTTCAGGTTTGAGACTAAAGGTGTATGGATCAATCAGGGTTTGGAAGCAGTTTTGAAAGGTGTTTAGGAATGGAGAAGGCCTTCCAGGGGTATTCTCACCTTTACAAGTCTATTACAACAATTGTAACTTGCAGGGTTCAGCTCAAGTTCACTTTTCTCATTATATTATCTTGATGGAAGTTTTGTTATGCGCTTCAATGTGGAATTAAGTGTTCACATGCTCATTTTAGCTCATTTTAATTGGAGTATAACATATTTATAGGAGATTCTTTGTGTTGCTAATATTTGTGAGAGTTCTTTGTAGGAGGAAATTACCTTGTAGGGGTAATAAACACATGTTTATCATCAACTAACTATTTATGTACTCCAAAATTTCTACTGAATACATGAGTGGTCTAGCTATGTTGGCAGGCTCGAAGATGTAGCCCAGGAGGGGTGAAATCCGTCATCAAATCCTTTTTTATCTCTTCATTATGCTTTCATATATTATATGTTGTTATGTTGCTTATATTAAGTTACACGTGAAGACTAATTCATGACTTGAAGAGACATTGGAAAAACCTGTTTGTTTTAAGACCCATTTTATCTTGCAAAGTGTCAACACGGTCCTATTTTTGTTTTTATTTGATTTTGGAAAAGAGGAAGAAGTCAACTACTCCAATTCCATATCAAGACATGTAGATAAGGTTAATTAGCTAGGTCTATAATATTAAGCTCGTGCCTGAGTTTCAACAACACCACTCATGGTAGGGTCTCGCCCATAGCCCGTTGATGAAGTTTATGGCCGAACATGGGCCATGAGCATCATGTTCACTCTTGCACCCAGTGGTTTTTCATAAGAGTTTTCTTCCTTCTTGCACTATGCGGAATTCACAAAGGATTTCTATCATGGCTTGATCGAGGTGGTTCTACAAATGTATGGACTTGTGACAGAGTCCCACCGTGGCCATTGGAGTTTTCTGAGGCACCCATTGGGGTTATTCCTTCTAAGCTTACACTAGAGATAATCTCTTTGGGTTCGTAGTGTCTATAACAAAGAAATTGATCAGGGGCTTTCCCATACAGACCAACGTCTTACCTATCTTGTCCCTCAAGGATCTACGATTCCAGGATCTCCATTATTTTACCTAAATCTGACAGATCTCAACATAGAGATCTACAGGTCTCATTCAAAGACCCGATAAGCATCGCAAGCATGTGTAGAAATTATGGTGTATATTTGCAATTACTCATAAAATTTTAATCAAAATCACAAGACACAAACCTACTCTACTGCTCTACGGAATTCAATTCACAATTTAGAACACCAATCACAAACATGAAATGAGAAATAACACACATTCATATAATATTTTAATAGGGGAAAGAAATCTGCCAAAAAACCCTATGTTTGCTTGCATTAGTCTGATCAATAGAGATCTATTACAATCTCTTTTCTAAACTTAGCACAACTTGCAAGTGAATAACCTATCTCTCTTCTCATAGAGAATATCTTAGCGAAACTTAGTCAATTTATAGCTCTTCTTGAGCCCCTATTTCCTTGCACAATTCCTTGAGATATTAGGCCCCTATTATTTAGGAATTTCTCCAAAATGGATTGCGCAATTCCAAAGGTTGATCATTTGACTGCATGTAACACCTGTACACTCAGGACTAGTATACAACTGATGTTACACTGCCTTGGAACTCCATCATAGCTGGGGAACTCAAATTCTCTGCATGCACTAGCTATTTTGGCTTGATTGATCACTTAACTGGATGATCACTGAGTTTGACTGAAGTCCCACTACACAACTAACCTTCCACTAGTTCCTCCAACAGTTGGAACTAGTTTAACTGAAAACAACTTGAAATAATTGGCCTTGATTGCTAAAAATTAGAAATTACACATGCTTAACTGAACTCTAACTTCTCCAACTCGAATTTACTGAGTAAACTGGGTGACACAAGCCATGTCACACAAGTTAACAACATCCAAGTTTTCTGTTGATGTGGAAATTTGAATTTTCTCAATTTAATCAAGGCAAAATCAATTTGAGAATTTCTTACTGCATTTTTCAATGGTTCCTCTTAGCAATAAATGGATTATCACCCACCGCTATCCTGCACCTGTGGAACTCGAACTTCCCTCTTGACAAGGCCTTTGTCAAAATATTAGCATATTGTTCCTCTATTGGAATGTATCGTAGCAAAATTATCCGCCTCTGCAGATTGTCCCGTAAATGGTGATACTAGATATCTATATGCTTGGATTGACCGTGAAATACAAGATTCCCAGAGAGCTTGATGCATCTCTGATTATCATAATAGATCACAGTTAGATCCATCATCTAACAAAAAAATCCCAGAAGTATCTTTCTCCCCCAAATCGCCTCACATGGTGCTTGACTTGCAGCCATGTATTCTACTTCTGCTGAGTTGAGCACCACAAATTTGCGCTTCGTGCTGTACTCGGAAACCACTGCAGACCCAACATTAAAAATTCCATCTAATGTGCTCTTTCAGTTTGATGAAATCCCCACCCAATCTGCATATGTGAAGCCTCACAACTTCACTCCCTTTGTACATCTGTACCATATTCCAAACTAGGTAGTGCTTATGAGGTACCACAAAACATGATTTGGTGCCTTCCAAAATAATTTGTTTGGCCTAACCATATCTTGGCTCAATTGATTGACATCATAGCACATATATATTCATGTGTTCACAAGACACATCAGTGAACCCACTGGCTGCTGATAAATGGTAACATCCACTTATTCACCTAAAGTGGCATCCTCCGTCCTCCAGTTGGTCGTTGGAGGTGTCTCAATGGGTTTGTAACTCTCCATGCAGAACTTGTATATTATCTCATTTGTATACTTTACCCCAGAGACGAGCAGGGCCCCATTACCTTGCCATACTTCCAACCCGAGGAAGTTGTAACAACTCTAGTGAAAATTCCATGTAATAAAAGTTAAAAACAATAACCATGGTTGATGGGACACTTATTCCAAGATGACTGTTGGGTGAGACATCCTAGGGGTTGTTCATTTAGTTGTTTATGGCTAAGGAAATGGCTAAGGTTAAGGCTTTGGAAAGACAAAATGGCATTTTTGGCACAATTATTTATGAAAACAATGGAAATTAGGAGAAGAGGGAGGTGAAGGCTCACATGTTGCATGTGAGGAGGAAAATGAAGAAAATAGATGCCTCATTCATAAAAAGGCTTATGAGGATCAGTTGGTAACCTTTTGTCAGTTGAGTTTTGGATCTCTCTCATTATTCTCTCCCTCTCCCTCTCCCTCTCTCTCTCACTCTTACTCTTGGACACTTAGAGTTTCTTGAAGCACTTTGGCATTGGAGCAAGAAAAGAAAAGAAGGAAAAAGGAAGCAAAGATCAAGCAGGGAAAGGGAGGATCAAGCAACTACAACAGGCTTCATTGCAGGTATCGACTTGCATGTGTATTTTCCTTGCTAGATTTGGCATGCATGGTATTGCATGTGGTTATTTTCTAAAATGGCATGGGTTTTTCTAGGTGTGACAACGTTATTCAACTTAGCCTTGCCATTTCCTAATAGCTTTGATGAGATGGGTTTCTCATATTCGGTTAATGTGGGATGGTCGGATGGATTTGAACCTGAGTGGGGTGGATCTCTGAACTAACAAACACATGGCCTAGTGGTCCTTGAAATGAACTATGGATCACGGTAAATCCACTGGCCTAGTAACCCCTGAACCAAACAGTGGGTTGTGGTAAAGCCAGATTTTGTGCCTTGGTGGGCCTAGGAATCCTTGCCGGCAAATGGCGGGATATACGGTAAAGTGAAGAGGTGGATTTATCTCTGTTGGACCTAGTAGTCCTGTGATGGGATGTACGGTAAAGCCTGGAGAGTGTGTCTGGGTGTAGGGCCTACTGATCCCTGGATCAAATTGTGGATTACGATAAAGCCTGAGAGACTAGGAGGCATTCAAATTCCTCACGGTATAGGGGGAGAACTCGGGTGGAACCCATGCTTATTTGGTGTTTTTGGTGTGTTCTATGAGTTCCACATTCATGCTTGGGATATGGCACAGGGGTGATTGACTGAAGAGAGACTTGGCTCAACCAATCTATGGTTGGGTGGAACGTGGCAGTCCCATCTCTGATTGGTTTATTGAATTCATTAATGAGAAATTCATTCCCTTTACTTTCATGTGTAAATTTACTGATGTATATGTGGATTTTATGACTGATATGTTTATGATATTTCTATCCCTATTATGCTGGTTATATATATGTTTTATGACAACAACTATGTATGGCTCTCAACATGTTTTTACTTGTAAATGAATGGATAATGTATCTATGGCCTAATAAATGATAATGCAACAAATGACATGAAGGAAAAATGGTTCATAAAGAGTCTCAATTAAGTGTGAGATCCCTACAGTTAATTTTGTTGTTTACACTTGTAGGTTATATGTTGATGATATATTTGACGAAATGTCTGTCATGGCTAGTAGGGGTCTGGTTAAGGTCTTGTTCAACTTATTGCTATGGCATCATTGTTTTCATGTTCTTTTATTGACCTTAAAATATCACTCCATTCTGGGCAGTGATGTAGGCTTTGGGCCTAAAAAGGTGCCTTAAATCCCGAGGTCACTAGCATAAAACTGGAAAATTGGATCCCTTGATGTTAGCACATAAGCCCGTGAGAGAACCTTTGGGTTTCTAGACGTTTTTATGCCTATAAGATAAGAGCGATTGAGTCCTAAGACGGTGAAAACTTTAGTTGGACCCAAGGGCAGGCTATCTGCAGCGTTGGATTGGTTTTTGTGGGTCCTGAAGTTGATGTTGGATGACTATGTGTGATGTTTTATTCCACTTCCTTAAGGTCAGATAGGAGGTTGAATCCAATAATAGTAGCCTCTCATCGCATGTTTATCTCGGTCATCTAGTTACTTGGGTAGATGTGGGAGGAGGGTGTTACAGAGTGGTATTAGTGATCCGGATTTAAAAAGGAACGCAACAAAATACAGAGATAACCATATACACAAATATGCAGCAGAAATAATACTTCATTTCATTAATGGAAAATACTGAAATATGCTTACAACCAGAA
>APFE030880825.1:103397-134397 GCA_000404065.3 Pinus taeda
GAAGTTCAGGACCCGAAAAACTGCTAAAAATAGTAAATTGTGCTACAATTTAGGAAACTGAAAAAGCTGAAAGAGACAGTTGTGGGGGTCCAAATGGGATAGGTGGGTGTCCACCAACATCCACCTGGATCAATTAGAGAATGGTTCACTCCTCGAACTGGATGGGCGGTGTGTGTTGGTCATGGGTGCATGTCAGTTGCATGTGTGTCTTTTACACTTGCATTCCATGTGCTTGTTACATTTGCTGGATGATTGATTATGGTTGTAGTAAACTTTCCATGTTGAATTTGATGTTGATTTTGAGGAATGCATTTGTCATGAGTATATGACTAGTTAAATATTGTTATATGTCGTTTACACGTTGATTTTATGTTGCCTACTTACATCCCTATATGTTAGGCTACATTTTTGTAGATTTTATTACATGTATAAGTATTGTAGATTGATTACAAGAATTGATCGCTTATGTTCAACTACATGCATTTATGCATTGGTGTAGTTGATTAGGCATTGCTTATGCATGTTCTTGGTTTCATGTGGAAATGTGTACAATGGAGTAAGGGTTGTTGTCACACATGAGGTCATAGCATGCATTTTTGATATGGCTTTGCATTGATGAATGGGCCCTAACTAGAACGATGTTTATGTGTTGATACATTTATTTGCGTATGTCTATGTGTTGTTATGTTTATGTCATACATGTATCGCGCTGATTTGTTGATCTAGTAGACAAGGTATCCTCCCTGAATTATGCTGAGGTATGTTGATTTATTGTGATTTGGTTTATCTGACCTATTATGCATTGCAAGAAAAAGATCAAATGGCTAGCAAGGTGGAAGACTACATAGAATCTCCCTATGCATCAGATGAGTAGCGTGGTGCAGGACACACTTCTGATTTGGTAGATACATAAACGAGCTTGAAGGAAGAGATAAGGAGTTGTAATGTAGATATGACTGGATTATACATGCATAAGAGAAGCAAGCAAAGGTTAATGCAATACTTCTTCAGAGTTTGTCAGAATTGCAACAACAAGGGCTACTTCGAAATAGCCATGGACAGGAGGATAGAACTAATGGGGCATATGGCAGTAGGTCTCGTGGTAGACATAGGTCAAATATATCTGATACAGTGAGAGATGGAAGGTTGTTGGACACTTCGGATAGGAGGGGCGATGAGTATAGGTACTATTCTAGTTCTGGTTCTGATAGACATCATCATCGTCATCGTTATCATCCTTACAGGACGAGTGATAGGGGATACTTGTCGGATGAATTCAAGAAATAAAAACCACCTAATTTTGATGGAGATGTGAAGAAGCCGGAATATGCAGAGGCTTGGATACTTGGGATGAACAAATTCTTTGAGTTGCATAAATACACAGATAACATGAAGGCCATAATATCTATCTTCAACTTGAAAGGTAAAGAAAACTTATAGTGGGAAGATGTTAAGTGGGTCAGAGACACCAGGATAGATGACTTGAGTTAGCAGAAGTTCAAGAGGCTTTGCAGGAAGAAGCACCTGTCAGAGAGGTACTATGCCAGTAAGGTCAAATAATTTTATGAGCTAAAGATGGGATCAATGGCAAATGAAGAGTGCACAACCAAGTTTTTGGAGCTATTGAGGTATGTACCATATCTTACTGATGAGAAGGCTAAAGTTCAAAGATTAGTTAGTGATTTTCCATTAGCATTTAGAGATTGGATTGAGTATAATGAGACCCAATCACTTGAGGAAGCCATTGGGAAGTTGAAGCATTTCTATGAACAATCAAAGTGTAAGAATGAATCTCAACAAGGATGGAAGGGAAAAGAAAAAGGTAGAGGTAAATGGAAACCTAAGAGAACAACGCCTTAGAATGTAGATGGGGAAAATATGGCACTGCAAAATAAGTTTAATGCAACTAGATAGGGACGTGGGTCACAACAACATCAACATAGAGGTGAGGGCACTGGTTGGTTGGAGTGTTGGACATGTGGTGAGGAGCACCGTAGGAGAGATTGTATGCAATATCAGGATGGCAGGCCTAAGATATACAGTGCACAGGAGGCACAGACTATTGGGGATGTTGGCCAGAGTATTCCTCATATTTATGCAACAGTGGACAACATACAAACATAACACCATGCATTTATCATTGAGATGGACGGTAATATTTTTGATCAAGTTATTTATATTTTGATTGACCCTGGATCTAATTATAGCTATGTTAGTCCTGACTTGGCTAAACAGTGTGGTTTGAGTAAAGGAATTGCATGTAGAGTCTTGGTTAGTGAAGTTGGCTACAAGTACAAAGAAGTGAGTTCTTCATTGGGTAAGAACATGCTCGTTTGACTTCAATGATATGACTACATCAACACATCTAAATGTATTACTGTAGGGATCATACAATATGTTGTTGGGCATGGATTGGTTGTATCTTCATGGAACCAAGGTAAACTACTATGATAAAGCTATCGAGTGTGTTGATGACAATGGGGAACCAAGAGTCTTGCAAGGTAAGAAGAAAGTCACATCAGTTAGGATGGTGACAACTATGAAAGAAAAGCGTAGCCACAGGAAAGGGTGTATGTTATTCGTAATAGAAACGTGTAAGGAGGTTGAGGTTGCAGATGTGTTGAGCAGGCACCTAGTTTTGCAACAGTTTCAGGATGTATTTCCTGAGGACATTACAGAGTTTCCACCTCATAGGGAGGTAGACTTTTCTATTGAGTTAGTGCCAGGGGAAACTCCAGCATCAAAAGCACCTTACAAGATGAGCACACCTGAGTTGGTTGAGTTAAAGTTGCAGCTGAAGGAAATGTTGGACAGGGATAAATTAGGTCAAGTGTATCACCCTAGGGTACATCGGTATTGTTGATGAAGAAGAAAGATGCTACTCTCATACTATGCATCGATTACAAATAGTTGAACAAATTGACCATCAAGATAGGTACCCTTTTCTGAGGATTGATGACTTGCTCGATCAACTGAAGGGAGAATCAGTGTTCTCGAAGATTGATCTGAGATCTGGATACAATCAGGTACACATAAAAGAGGAGGACATTTACAAGACTGTGTTTCAGAGCAGGTATGGGCATTATGAGTTCGTTGTTGTTCCATTTTGATTGACTAATGCTCCAACTACATTTATGTGTTTGATGAATAGTGTGTTGCATCCATATTTGGATAAGTTTTTTATTGTGTTCATTTATGATATACTGGTATATTCTAAAAATGAGAAAGAGAATGCTGGGAATTTAATAATAATGTTGAGGTTATTGAGGGAGCATCAGTTGTATGCTAATATCAACAAGTGTAGTTTCCTTCAGAGTGAGGTACACTACTTAGGACATGTTGTCTCCAAGGAGGGCATTGTAGTAGATCTAGAGAAAATAAGGGCCATCATGGAGTGGGTAGCTCCTAAGAGTGTGGATGAGGTGGGATATTTCATGGGTCTGGCAGGCTATTACAAGAGGTTCATCATGAAATTCTCGCAAATTTCTTATCCTATCACATCATTGAAACATAATGGTAAGAAGTTTGAATGGGTAGAGGAGTGTGAGGCTAGCTTTAAGCAACTTAAATAGTTGTTGACACATGCACTAGTGCTACAGATTGCATATTTGGACAAAGAGTTCGTGATATGCATAGATGCTTGCAACAAAGGACTTGGTGGAGTCCTTATGCAAGATGGACAATGGAAACTAAACGAGCATAAGAAGAACTACCAGACACATGATATTGAGTTAGTAGCGATCATACATACAATGAAGATGTGGAGGCACTATCTTCTTAGCAGGAGGTTTGTACTGATTAGTGATCATATTGGGTTGAGGTATTTGTTTAACCAGCTGAATCTGAACGCCAGGCAGGCTAGATGGTTGGCCATGATCAGTGAGTTTGATTTCGAGATCAGGTACATCAAAGGTAAGGAGAACATGGTGGCAGATGCTCTTAGCATGCAGGTATAAGTAAACCACTTGGTAGCTATGAGCTGCTATGGGACAGATCTACATGATAGGATATTGCAAGTAGGTCAGCAAGATGTTAGGTATATGGAGATTATGCATAGGTTGCAATAAGGTGTTGGTACAGGTACATGTGATAGTACATGTACATATAGTGGTACATGTACCTATGGCAGATAGGTACAAACACATGTACAAGTATCGGTGGCGGTATAGGTACAGACACACGTACAGGTATCGGTGGCAGTATAGGTACAAACAGAGGTACAGGTACAGGTACATGTGCAGGTGCACAGGGTATGGACTTTTGTCTTACAACAGATGGATTAGTCAGGTTTCGAGACATGATATATGTACGAGATAACAATGAGCTCAAGAAGGTGATATTGAGGGAGTTTCATGCAAAGCCATATTAAGGTCACCTAGGTTATCAGAAGACGCTGATAGTAGTGAAGAGATTTACTATTGGAAGAAATTGAAGAGGGATGTAGTAGAGTCTGTGGCGAGGTGTTTCAACTATCAGTGAGTGAAAGCAAAGTGTAAACATCCAGGTGGACTGCTACAACTAATCGCAATTCTAAAATGGAAATGGGTGGTAATTTCCATGGATTTCATCACAGGGTTTTCGAAGACAATGAGACAACATGATTCCATCATGGTTATTGTGGACAGGTTGACAAAGGTTGCACATTTTATTCTAGTGAAGTCTACATTCTCAGTTAGCAATGTAGAACATGTATTCATCATAGATGTGGTCAGGTTGCATGGTGTTCCAAAGAAGATGGTGTTATATAGGGATGTGAAGTTCACTTCCAAGTTCTGGAATGAGTTATTTGCATGTTTGGGCATAGAGTTGGCCTTTAGTACAACTTATCATCCACAGGCAGATGGATAGACAGAGAGGGTCAACATGATATTGGAGGACATGTTGAGGATGTATATGGTGCATCAACAGTGGAAGTGGGAAGAGTATTTTGCTTTGTTAGAGTTTGCATACAACAAGGATTATCATGAGTCATTGAGGATGATTCCTTTTGAGGCACTGTATGGGCAGAGTTGTACCACTCCTATTAGTTAGAGTGATATGGTTAGAAGGGTATTGATTAGACCAAATATGTTGGTAGACATGGAACGGGAAATGCAGGTGATCAAGAAGAATCTAAAGGTAACACAGGATAGGCAGAATTTATGCAGATAGGAACAAGTTATTCAAGGAGTTCCATTTCAGGGAACATGTGCTTGCACATCAAACTGAAGAAGAGCTCCTTGCGGATTGAATCTTGTGCCAAGCTGACACCACAATTTTGTGGACCCTTCAGTGTCATTGAAAGGATTGGGCCAGTAGCTTATCGACTTGCACTGCATCTAACAGTGAAAGTCCATGATGTTTTCTATGTATCTTTTCTTAATAAGTATGTTAAGGATGTTGATAATGTGATTGAATGGTTTGCATTACAGGTGGAACCAGATGGAGAATTCCAGGTGGAGCCTTAGTGTATATTGCAGAAAAAAGTGCTCATTCTCTGAAACTGAGCAATCGAGCAAGTTAAAGTGAAATGGAAGCACTTTGGGCCCGATGAAGCTACATGGGAGATGGCGGATTAGATGCAGGCTATGTATCCTTCCTTGTTTTCTGGTTGAGACAAAGCAGCTTTGATATGGTGTTTTGGTATATGCTTTGATATGGTGTTTTGGTATATGTTTTTATATGATGTTCTGGTATATGTTTTGGTACATGTTTTTGGTATATATTTGGGTGATATTGCTTTATTTACATATGTATATGGATGTAAATACCATAATGAGTTATGTTATAAAGTTCCATGAAGCAGTATGGGTGTCATGTCATTATGATTATGTTGTCATGTTATTATGGTATCATGTGGTCATGTTATCATGATGTTATGACGTCATGTGCGTTGGCACTCAACAGGATGCTCATTGTAAATACCGTAATGAGCTATGTTATAAAGCTCCAATATGCGGTATGTTGTCATGATGTTTTTCTTTTGAGTAGGTCCCTCACTGTAAACACTACATCGAGCTATGTTATAAAGCTCCATGAGCAGTATATCTTCTTTCTGCGGGTTGCTGAGGTATATGTGTGAATAAACACCGAGGTTGGTGTCCCCCAAAGGGGGACGGTTCTATAACAGCCTTGGAGAAAATTCCATGTAATAAAAGTTAAAAACAATAACTGTGGTTGATGGGACACTTATTCCAAGCTGAATGTTGGGCAAGACATCTTAGGGGGGTGTTCATTTGGTTGTTTATGGCTAAGGAAATTGGAAAAGGCAATGGCTAAGGCTTTGGAAAGGAAAAATGGAATTTTTGGCACAATTATTTATGAAAATAATGGAAATTAGGAGAAAAGGGAGGTGAAAGGTCACATGTTGCATGTGAGGAGGAAAATGAAGGAAAATATTGGAAAATGAAAAAAATAGAGGCCTCATTCATAAAAAGGCTTATGAGGATCAATTGGTAACCTTTTTTCAATTGAGTTTTGGAGCTCTCTCATTATTCTCTCTCTCTCTCTCTCACTCTTGGACACTTAGAGTTTCTTGGATAACTTTGGCATTGGAGCAAGAAAGGAAAAGAAGGTAAGAGGAAGCAAAGACCAAGCGGGGAAAGGCAAGATCAAGAAGCTACAATAGGCTTCATTATAGGTATCAACTTGCATGTGTATTTTCCTTTCTAGATTTGGCATGCAATGTATTTCATGTGCTTCTTTTCTATCATGGCATAGGTTTTGAGAAGGTCTGACAATTTTTGTCGACCCGTCCTTGCCATTTCCTGATAGCTTTGATGAGATGGGTTTCTCATATTCAGTTAATATGGGATGATCGAATGGATACGAAGCTGAGTGGGGTGGATCTCCGAACTGAAAAACACATGGCCTAGTGGTCCCTGAACCGAAATATGGATCACATTAAAGCCAATGGCCTAGTAACCCCTGAACCAAACTATGGGTAATGGTAAAGCCAAATTGTGTGCCTCGGCAGGCCTAGGAATCCTTTCCGGTGAATGGGAGGATATACGGTAAAGCCAAGAGGTATATTTCTTTCCGTTGGGCCTAGTAATCTCAGGATGGGATGTATGGTAAAGGCTGAAGAGTGTGTCTCGGTATAGGGCAGTATAGGGCATATTGATCCCTAGATCAGACTGTGGATTACGGTAAAGCCTAAGAGGCTAGGAGGCACTCAAATTCCTCACGGTGTAGGAGGAGAACTTTGGTGGCATACATTCTTATTTGTTGTTTTTGGTGTCTTCTATGAGTCCCAAATTCATGCTTGGAATATGGCACGGGGGTGATTGGATGAAGAGAGACTTGGCTCAACCAATCTATGGTTGGGTGGAACGTGATAGTCCCATCTCCGGTGGTTTATTGCATTCATTAATGAGAAATTAATTCCCTTTATTTTCATGTGTAGATGTGTAGATGTATATGTTCATTTTATGGCTGATATGTTTATGATATTTCTCTCCCTATTATGCTGGTTATATGTATGTTTTATGACAACAACTATGTATGGCTCTCAACATGTGTTTTACTTGTAAATGAATGGATAATGTATCTATGGCATAATAGATGATAATCCAACAAATAACATGAGGGAACAATGGTTCATAAAGATTCTCATATAAGTATGAGATCCCTACACTTAATTCTGTTGTTTACACATGTAGGTTACATGTTTATGATATGTTTGACGAAATTCCTGTCATGGCTACTAGGGGTCTTGTTAACGTCTTGTTCAACTTATTATTGTGGCATCATTGTTTTCCTATTATTTTACTAATCTTAAGCTATCACTCCATTTTGGGCATTGACCTGGGCTTTAGGCCTGAAAAATGGCTTAAATCCCAGGATCGTTGGCATAGAACTGGAAAATTGGGTCCCTGGATGCTGACACATAAGCCTGTGAGATCGAATTTGGGTTTCTAGACGCTGTCATGCCTATAGCATGAGAGTGAATGAGGCCTAATATGGTCAAAATGTTAGTAGGACCCAAGGGAAGACTGTCTGTAGTGTTGAATTGGTTTATGTGGGTCCTGAAGCCGATGTTGGATGATTGTGTGTGATGTTTCCGTCGATTCCACTTCCTTAAGGTCATGTAGGAGGTTGAATCCAATCATAGTAACCTCTCGTCGCATGTTTACCCTGGCTAGCTAGTTACTTGGGTAGATGTGGGAAGAGGGTGTTACAGAAGTAGTGCATGAGACCTATGTCCTTCATTTAAAATTCCCTTGCAAGGTCTTCCTTGCAAGATCTGATTAGCTACTCATCACCATTGAAAATAAAATCATCAACATATAAGACAATAATAAGCAATTTACCTTCTACCAAGATATTATGGAGGTTTGCATCCACTTCACTTTTGGTGAAGCTCAAATTGGTGAGATAACTAGTTATCCTGTTGTACCAAGAATGGGGTTCTTGTTTGCAACTATACAAAACTTGCTTGAGTATGCACACATGAGAATCCCAATAAAATGTCTCAAAACCTTTTGGTTGCTCAAAGTACACCTCCTCCTTAAAAAACCCATTGAGGAATGTCTTTTTTACATCAATCTAGCGGATCTTCCAACCCATTTGCACATCCAGTTCAAGAATTGATCTAATGGATGAGTACCTTACTACAGGAGCAAAGGTCTCCTCATATTCAATTCCCTCAAATTGAGAGTACTCCTTGGCCACAAATCTAGCCTTATACTTCTCTATTCTTCCATTTGTTGCCTACTTAACCTTGAAGATCCATCTCAAACTCACCACGGATTTAACCATTGGCCTTGGGACCACTTCCCAAACATTGTTATTTACAATGGATTCATATTCCTCTTCCATTTCATAAACCCATATAGGTTTCTTTACGAATTCCTCGAAAGTGGATGCCTCGGTCTCTACAAGTTTAGTGATTAGAGCCATGTAGCCAGTGTATCGATCGGGTGACCTCCTCTGCCTGTGAAAATTTGAAGTAGCTCCCACATTCTCCCTTGCATCCTACAGAAGTCTATTAGCTTCCCTGGTTATTTTCTTGCCTCATCTAGATGGTTCTACATGAATGGATGTATCCACTCTCTGATCCTCTACTTGTGGCTACTCCATAACTTCTAAAGGCTTTGAAGCTAAAAGATTCTCTTCTAGTGGGATCTATAGCTCCATCTCAAGAGAGCACTACTTGTATTTATCCTCATCAAACTTTACATCCCTTGACACACCTGTCATTCTGAGGGATGGAAAGTACACACGGTAGTTATGGGGAGTTTCTATGTATCCCAAAAATACCCCCAATTCTTTTGTTGGCTCAAGCTTCTTCCTTGATTCTTTAAAGACATGGCAGTAAATAAATGGTAGTATACAGAGGCTAAAAAAATATTGAAGTTCGACACATCCAATTTTATCCTCGAGAAAACCTCCTCTGGTGTAATCATGCCCATAATCGGATGAGGACTCTTGTTTTGCAAATAGATTGTTGTGTTGCATGCTTCATCCCACAAATGCAGAGGTAGGCCTTGGTCACACAACATAGGCCTCACAACTCCCACAATGCTACGGTTCTTTCTCTCAACCACCCCATTCTATTATGGGTTATGGGGTGCTTTCAACTCTCATCGAAAGCCTTCTTTCACATAGAAATTTTCAAATTCATTCAACATGTACTCACCTCCATCATTGCTCCTAAGAGCCTTCACCTTCTTGCCAATTTTTTTCTCAGCCAGTGCCTTGAATTCTACGAAATTGGAGAATGTCTCATATTTCTTCAACATGAAGAAGATCCAACACTTCTGTGAGAATTCATCAATAAAAATGAAAAAATATTTGTGTTTGGCACTGGAAGCTATCGAGAAATGTCCGCAAACATCATAGTGGATCCTTTCTAGGACTGCATGTGATTTGTTGTCCCAATTATGGAATGTGGATTTTGTGTACTTCCCCAAAATACATCCTTTGCATACATCATGCTGCTTAAGTGCTCCTTTAGGGAGGCTAGTGGTTATTTTCTGCATAATATTCAAGGCGCCATGATGCAAATGGCAAATTATTCTATGCTAAAGGTCACAAACATTGCGACCCTGCACTCTCTTCACCTTAGTGCTGAATGCAACACAATCTTCCACATCTAGCTTATACATTTTCTTCACACGAACCGTGATCTGCTTCACCTGTCTCGTGGCTGTGTGTTTCAATAATGATTTTCCTTTGTTGAAGATCACATCATAATCATGGTCTTCCAAAACTGCAACAAAGATGAGATTTTTCTTTAGGCCTGGAACAAACATGACATCCTTGAGCCTGAGAGGGGAGCCTGAATCCATCTAAAAGGTGATTGTACCAACCTTGGTCATGTTGTACTTTCCATATTCCCCCAACTCAATGTGCATCTACAAATCTTTCTCCTCTCGGTCACTAAAAAAGTCTCTACACCCCATCATGTGGAACGATGCACCTGAGTCCAAGTACCACACGCTCCCCATCACTATGCTGGCCATGCATGTGATAAGGGTAAAGTCAAGCTCGAACTGTGAAGCTAAGACTTCACTTATTTCTCCTCCTAAGGTCTTCTTTCTTGCCTTTTTGTGTAGACACTTCATGGCATATTGTCTGAATTCATGACAATGGAAGCATTTAATTTTGGAAAAACATTTCTTCTTACCCCATTTGCAATTTTTTCTTCATCCTCACCCTTGGATGAAGTCCCATATGTAGTATTACTCCTTATTTCCTCTTGTACCGAATCAGACCATAAGCATTCCTAATTCGGTAATTTGTCCCTCTCGTTCATCGAACGTTGGTAGTTATGCCAAATCTTGGCAAGGTCTAGAAGGGCTAGGCTTGCCAAATCATCATCTCAAATAGTAATACCAACTCCCACAAGCTCATCATGAACTTGTGTGAACCTACTATACCGTGAAATAATCTCATTGTTTTGCATCTTGATATTTCGAAGTTTATTCTTGAGCACTGATTTCCTATGGTTGTTGTTATTCTCGAATAGATATGTCAGTCTCGGCCACATTACATAAGGAGTTCCTTTCCCATGAAGATTGGTGACAATGTGGTTTCGTACTCCCTCCAATATTATTCTCTTCGCCTTGGCTACATCTTTATTCCACTAAGTAAGGTTCTAGACATTAGATTCCTATGGTTTTGCAACATATTTCTTGATGTATTCTAGAAATCCATTATCATTCAATACAACCTCCATGCAATCCTTCCGTGTGATGAAATTAGAGATTCCTTCCAAGGCATACTTTAGCATCAGCTTGTTGAAGGTCTTCTTCCTAACTCCGAAGAGATCCTACTACATTGAAATGCAAATTCGAACCTCCTGAGAAACAACTTTGAAATTCCTGCTCTACGGAGTTCAATTCACAATTTAGAACATCAATCACAAACATGCGATGAGAAATAATACACATGCACATAATGTTTTTCTAGGGGAAAACAATCTACTAAAAACTCTTATGTTTGCTTGCAGCAATTTGATTAATAGAGATGCATTACAATTTCTTTGCTCAACTGGTCACAACTTGCAAGTGAATAACTTATCTCTCTTCTCGCTGAGAAGATCTGACTCAAAATTAGTCAATTTCCATCTCTCCTTGAACCCCTATTTCCTTTTGTAATTCCTTGATAAATTAAGCCCCTATTATTTATGAATTTCTCCAAAATGGCTTACACAATTCCAAAGGTTGATCATCTGAATGCATGCAACATCTGTACACTCAGGATTAGTCTACACTTGACGTTACACTGCCTTGGAATCTCCAACACAGCTGGGGAACTCAAATTATCTGCATGCACTAGCTATTTTTCTCTGATTGATTAGTTAACTGGATGATCATGGAGTTTGGCTGAAGTCCCACTACACAACTAATCGTCCACTTGTTCCTCCAATAGTTGGAACTAGTTTAACTGAAAAAAACTTGAAATAAATGACCATGGTTGCTACAAATTAGCAATCGCACATGCTTAACTGAACTCTAACTCCTCCAACTTGAATTTATTGAGCAAACTGGGTGACACAAGCCATGTCGCACAAATTAAATGCATCCAAGTTGTCCGCTGATATGGAAATTTAAAATTTCTCAATTTAATCAAGGTAAAATCAAATTGAGAATTTCTTGCTGCACTTTTCAACAACATGTAATAGCCACCATGAAGCACATGTGTTAAAAATTCCATAAGGATATCAACACTCCTTAAAGAAATAAAGCTTCCCTCCCTCAAGTTCGATTACTAGCAAGAGCCTTACGGATAGGTACATAATAGATAAGATCACAAACCTACAAGCACTCCCTTTTTAGGGATAGGAAATTCCATGCATAGTTGCCCTGATGGTTTCCAATTACCTTTTGATACATACTTGGTGACTCCTGAAAGGCTTAAAATGCTCATACAACACCCCACAGTGAAACCCATGGCCTACAAAATATATATAAGTAATTTTGTGCACCTACTTGGGCACTACATGTATGATGGACCAAGAAGTAGAGCTTGTGAAGAGTTCCTAGGCAACTAGGCTATTAGCAAGGACCCAAGGATAATTATCCGAGATAGGGTTCCATCCACATCCAACATAAGAATATAACCAACCTCCAAAATACATTCTCTACAAAAAAAAAAAAGAGACCAATCTTGAAACACCAGGGTGTTCATTGTTGAGGGCTCAAAGAGGTCCCTCATATGAGATCATAAATTAATGAGAATAAAGAAGGAGGAAAATCCTCAACATTATCCCATTATAACATTAGCCATGTCAATGCAAGTTATCAACAATGTAACCATCATGTTGTAACAAGAATTCCTCTTCTAAATATCATTGTAATGAAATTGAGATTCTTATATGTTATTTCGATGCCTTCAAACTTTACACAGTATGTTAGTAAATTTGTCTAATGCTAGTAACATAGTCTTATATTTACACAACAACATCATTTCAAAACGAAGATTTATTACACAATCATTAAAATAAAACATACTTAAGAAACAAATTATAAATCTTTGGGAAACCGAGATTGGGACTAGGACTCTCCACCCAACCGTAGATAGTTGCAACTAGTTCTCTCTTGCAAATATCACCCCCAAGCCATATTCCAGAGATTGAAGGATTTGTTTCTCAAGGCTGAAAGCACAAACTCTAGTTGCTACTGGGACTCCATAAATCCTTTTGCCTCCACCCTCCAACTGAGTAGTAGTCAATGTTGAATAGAGAATCTAAAGACTCACTGTCTACACCCTTCAACTGAGTTGTAATTAACAAGACACATGGAATTGTAGTCAACATCTTTTGTAAAATTGCTCCTTCAACCCCAAAGGACATGGGATAAGAATACAAGTCCATCCCATTTATTTCTAATTATTGGCATCATCCCTCTCGGACACAAGAGTGTATGATTCTAGACTGTCCCACTTATACACATGCCAAAAGGCGCCTTGCACAAAACAAAAAATATGTAACATCACCAAACAATCATGATTTTATTGACAAGAGGTTGAGCTTTCCCCCGTTGTTATTGAATAACTTTGTCATTTTGTTCAAAATTTGTGTTTAATTCCTAAGAGCAGATTCATTTTTATGTTCGACTAGCCAGGTTTAATAGTGGTTCAACAACTGCAACACTTCTTCCTTTTGAGCTATGATATTCTCTAAGTCATCCTCCAAATGATGAAGCCTTTGCTATAGGTTGAGAAACATTTACATAGCCACCATCATATTGGATGCAAATTTGATTGATTCTTAATTAATTTTAAGAATATCATGTTACAACTAATTGAAAATTTCCTCTATCCATCTATCATCCCCCCCGAGACATATTTTTCTTGGACAGTGTATGAGGATTTTCAAATCAATGGAAGAAAATTATCCCATATACCATCCTCACTTAGAGTGAAGAGTGATAGTAGACTCACAATTCCATAGGGAGTTGGCTATTTCATCAAGTAAATCGAATTACCCCCCTCCTCATTTAAATATACTAGTTGATAAAGTCCTCCTAGAAGGAGAATTACAATCCTAACACTTTAGAATATAAGGCCCAATAAGGGACCTAACTTATTTTGATGATTATGTATATGGACTAACCAATACAAAACCTAATATGAACTTATTAGCCACAATATCCACTTAAGAATCAACTTTCTCGCACACAAAGGAAAGGGCACATAAGATTGCATACTATTTCCCAAAGTAAGAGGCGAACGCACACAGACACCCTGACTTGGAGGATTACTCAGGACAGTAAGACAAAATGTCACAATACAACTCGAACATACTACAAGAGAAAAATCCTTCAAGCAATAAACATAATGATTGCCAACACATATACCATCCTTCCAACAATTTTTCAAGATTGAACCTTCAACCCAATAGGATATATCTCTCTGAAAACATATCTTGAATAAGCATACGATGTTAAGGAAAGTGCCTCCCACACATAAATAGTCCAAAACCAAATCTTCAAATGCATAGTTAAAATAAACACATTCTAACAACAACCATAAATAATTACATAACATCGTCTCCACATAATTGTGACGTTTCATATATTATCCCTTATCCTCCAGTGAGCAAGAAATAACAGATAAACTAATTGTGAAGACTTACCTTGGTTCCATGGGATCCAATCGAAACTCTACAAAGCATTCCATACATTGATCATACCACTAGAATCTTCAATTGTTCCCACATATAAATAATCCACTTCTTTGAGCTTCATTTCAAGTTGATTAACCAAATTCCTAGAATGCAATGATACCACTTGGTGGGAATTGAAGGAGCAATTAACTCCACCATGGATAATTATCTCCTTGGAGCTTCCACTACATGAGAAACCATTTAATGCCCGAGACAACAAGACAAGTTTCATTACACCACCTTACTCCCTCTCCTCCAGAAATCAACTCCCTCCTACTGAATGTCCTTTCCTTTTTTTCCTTTGTAGGATTCACCTTCAATCGTATTGCATCAGAGCTTGTCTATGCATGTGAGAACCTCTCTCCACTATAAAACATTCATGTTAAAAAGATAGGTCGTATAGGCCTTGAATTCCCCTTATTGAAATGATGAAATCCTTACATGAAGTGATGGCATGGCTTCCTCCAAACTCAAGGAGAGGACACCAACTTATCTTTTTTGCTTGGCTCATCACACCACGGCTAAGGGAGGGGAGCATAACTTCTTTTTCCTTGTCACATTTATCACACACACACACACACACACACACACACACACACACACACACACACACAACACATACACACACACACACACACACACAACATATATATATAGATATTTTTTATTTAAATTTGACTCCCAAATTTGCTAAAGAGCTTGCTTTGGCATTGTTATACCTCAAGACATGGAAGCACTGCTTCTTGGGAATGCTACTACACATTGATTTCCTTCTTCATACTAGTTAGAATAGAGAGATAATTTTGATCCTTTAGATTAGGGTTGATTACCTCCTTATTGTATCTTAATTTTTTTACCTTCTAATTATTTATTGCACCCCATATTTACTAGAAATTTGAAAGTAGTAATATTCTTAATATTATCCTTATTATGTAGAATGATCTCTTCCTTTATTCCCCAATGATTTAGCCAAGACTAGGCATCTTTATGTTGTACCCATTTGAGTCAAAGGTGATTTTGGTTGGAGTTTGGAATGATCTTGGGGAACCTCGTTTCTTCGTTGTTGTTTGACTTGTTCTTATACATAAGATATGTGGTCATAGTCATGCTCTCGATGGGGGAAATGCTTACTTTTATGAGGAAAATAAGATAGGATGATTTTAATTTTGAGATTATAAATTATGAAATTATTTTGGATTTGCTCTATCTTTCTTCATGATTCTCTAATGATACTAGATCCTAAAGCCTCACATCTATATAAAATAACAAGAGCTACATGAATCTCAAAAATTATTTTCCTCTTATCTCATATCCAAATGTTCATTGATTTACAATTGTTTTCAAGTGCATAACAAACTTTTGACCATTTATTTTTCTATTTCTCAATATTATAATTTTATTTGAACTTGTGATGAATAACAATTATGAAATATATGTATGAAGAAACTTCCTCCAAAATAATTTTTCATATAAAAAATATTATAAATAACCTTTTTATATTTGATTATTGTAACTTTCATTTTGTCAATCGTAAATTACTTAAAAAACCTATAAGAAAAAAACAACAACCAAACATGATAGTTATAAAATATATAAATTTCTTTAGCACTTGAATAAAATAATATGTGATCATGTATACCCCATTTCTAAAAATACAATAATATAACTTTTTATTAATTCTAAATCTAATATATATAAACAAAAATATTTAGTTTAAACAAATATTATTTAAAAATCAGTAATGTGCATAAATATGTATGAGTTTAAATTTAAAGTTATTTTGAAAAAAATTATACATTGGATTTAAATATGAGAGATACATGTTATTTCATTGAGGGTATATGCAAGTGTATTTGAGAGCATATGACCATAATTTTTTGATTTTTGATTGATATTATTTTATTATTATTTGAATGGATTTAATGGTTAAGGTATGTGTTTTTTTAAGATAATAAATTTGAATTTAAAAGAGAATAAAGCATGTATATATGTATAAATTTTAGTAATTAAAATGATAAAAAGAACAAATTAAATAATAATTAAAATACTATAGGCATGTATGAAAATTAACCATTGCTAAAGCCAAGGTTTACCTTTTAGGAAATCCATATCAAATCAACAAAATAAGTTTCGTTGCATACATTTAAGTACGAGAGGTAAAGGGAAAGGATTACTTGAGTGATATGATATAGAGGAGGAGAATTCCTTTCATGGTCTTATAAAGGTTAAGAGGGAAGAGTTATTGCTTATTGAAGATAGATTAGTATTCTTGAGAATTTCTAGTGTGAGAAATTTAGGTTGATGATTGGAATTGCTATGTTTAAAGTATTGTGGATTAAATTGTGTGAGAATTTAGAGGCAATAGTTTTTTAGTTTTCTTAGTGTGAGAAATTTAGGTCAATGATCGCAAAATTTTATGTTCAATCTATAGTTCATTAAATTGTATGGAAATTTAGAGTCAATAGTTAGATTTCCATCTCTTTGGTTTAATATACTTGGCTTATGTGTGGCAGATGGCTACGATTTGTTGAAAAGTCACCCATTTGCAACCAATTCATGGTTGATTTTCAAAGGAAAAATGATTTTTTTATTAATATTAATTATTTTCTGTTTGTCTCTTTTACACATTTCATTAAATGGTAATTTGAATGTAAGTGGAAAGATTTTTTTGTGACTTGAGCATTAATTTCTACCATCTTAAACATTTTTTTTTATACCTTAATTATTTGATTCATAATCATCTTATATGTCTCCCTCTACTTTGTAAAATTTATCTTTCATAACATTTAGCATGCAAACTATAATAATGCTCATTTTACTAAAATAATAGAGAATGTAATTAGGAATGAACCTTCTCATTCTTTATTTTTTATGAAATAAAACCAAATGAGTTTATAAAAAAAAAAAATTCGAAACAATCTTATTCCACTAAGATTAGAAAAGTCTATTATTTAGTATGGGGTGAAATTATTACTAAGGAGTAAACCAACCTATCAACATAACTTTGCATTAAAAAAATAAAATGATAACTCCATCTTAAACTAACATAACCTTGCATTTAAAAAATTAAAATAATACAAATAATTTCATCTTAAATAAAAAAATATTAACTTATATACCCAATATGACTATATATCATATGAAATATTAAAATAAATAGATCCATCTTAAATTTAGGCTAGTAATGTTAATTTTTTTTTAATATAAAGAATTAATAAATAATATAAAATTAAATGATGAAAAGATATACATAAATAAATGTGATCTTTATATAAATTTAGATTTAAAATGAATATTTGTTATTAATATTATTGTGTTTAGAGAGGCTTTCCCAGTATGGGAGAGATGTTGTCACTTAATGTTATATTTAAAAATGTTAAAATAATAATTAAAATTAACAAATTAAAAATAGTACAAGAAAATTAATGTGGATCATAATTAAAATACATAAATTTGCACCTTAATTTTACATAGCTTTATCTAGAAAAAGTAATTGCAAGTAAAAATAATAATTTACCTTTTAGTATGAAGAAGAAATTTAATTTCTTCACTACCTTGTATAAAGATGAGTAAAAAACTAATTTACTTTTTACTATGATGAAGAAATGTAATTTCTTTAGTACTTGATATGGAGGTGATGGGAAATATTATTATTGATATTACATGGTGTGTAATTTTTCTACATTGAGTGTACATGTGATATTTAAAATAAAAATATATTAATAACATATTTTTTTTCAATGCCTAATAACATATATTAATAGTTGGTTTCTAATTCAATGTATGAGGGATATTTGTAATTCTTTCGATGCGTAATATGGATTCGATATGTAATATTTAGAAAATATTAATAATAAAAACAATGAAATGTAATGTGGAGAATGTGAATTATAAATAAAATATTTCAATATCAACTACATATATATAGCCTAGATCCATCTTAACTCCATCTATTAAGTGATCAGAAGGATAAAATCTCTTTTCACTTTAAAAGATGTTTTCATTTCAAGCTAGTCTATATAAGATAAGCTTTGAGATTCTATATTCAAATAGATAAATATATTTCATGATAAAATATTAAAGACAATAATTAGTAAATCCAAAATTAAGATGGATCTAGACTAGTCTATATGAGATAAGCTTTGAGATTCTATATTCAAATGGATAGATATCTTTCATGATAAAATATTAAAGACAATAAATGAAAATTTAATGTAAATTTCAATATTTAAATAGCCATATAATATCATAAATTTTGAATTATGTCTCCATCATAATTTTATTATTTTCATTATTCATTTAATATATATTTTTAAAATTGTTGAACTATAGAGAAAAATATTTTATATTTTAAAATGAATATGAACAATAATTTAGAAAATATTATTTATCATAAAAAAGCTATAAATTTTGGTCTATCAACCAAAGGTAGTGGGAAATTTACTAATCGACAACAAACTATTAGATAATGACAATAACATTAATTACAACAAAAAACATACTTATTCTTTGAAGACCAGAATAAAAACTTTAGGGTCTTTTGGGTTGAAAATGAGGAAATACCTCTCGGATTGGCATGACTTTCCTTGAATGAACTAACTTTTGTCCATCTTCTTGGACCAAGGCCTTAATTCTCTTGGACCCTTTTTTTATGTGCTCATTGGCCATGTTAAGGAGATGTTTCAAAGATTGTGTATAAACTCCCAAATGGGGATTTGAAGATCTCGAACCAGGTTGAATGTTATCTATTTGATGGTTTATCATGGATTGCATATCTTTACTGAGGTAGGCCTTTTCCATAGCAATCATGCTTGGAACATCCAGATCTGTGTCTTCTGGGAGGTTTTTAGCCTCATCCTCTTGCATTACTAACCTAGTTGGCTCCTTTGACAAATAATTTTGCAGATTACCTTTTGGATTATTTTTCTTGAGCTTTGTTGATGGCAGCAAAGATTTGGGAATACATCCAATAATTAACTCGAGGACCAATTGATTAACTTCTTATGCCACAGTCTTGTCCGGAGAGGAGAGAGACAAACCTTTTTCTAGATCTGGGGTTATGACTAGATTTTTTGGCTCCATGAGATCTCAAATTCCTTGTCCTTCGGGGGAATTTACCAATACCGTCTTACTCTTTATGAGTTGATTGAGCTATTGGTAAGTCCTTTGCAATTAGAGGACAATCTCTAAAAGGATGCCCATTTTCATGACAATGTCTACATCTAAATGGGACATTTTTATAATCAAGTGTATGTTTCCAAAGATTGTCTTGATAATAAATGTATATTGAAGCTATAAGAGGTTGTGAAACATTCATATAGACACAAATCCTTGAATATAATGTGTATCTCCCTCTCTTAGTTGCCTCAGAAACCTTGAAAAAGTTATTAATGACATTGCCAATGCCTTCAACGATTTCATCCTCCCGATATTCTTTTGGAAGAGGAGTTGAACCCATACTGGGGAAGCAAGGCAGTGTTCCTTCTCAGGGTTGTATTATTCTTTCTCATATCGCATGAAGAACCCAACATTTTTAAAAAAGTAAGGCCCTCCTTAAAAAATCCTCATTCTATCTTGCAAGCTCGAAAAAAATGCCGTGAATAACCTTTTTGCTCCTATCTCTAGATCTAGATCTATTTATCCCTTGAGGTTCCATTTATTTTGGATTCCACTTATCAAAGATTTTTCAAAGGGCCATAATCCAGTGAACTCGCATATTAGAGCACGATCTTGCATATATTGGACATATTATTCAATCTTATTAAATTCGAGCTCATAGCTTAGATCTTGCATTTCTTTTGGCAGGCAACACCCTTGAATGTTATTTTGCAAGAATGCTCCAAGCAATGGTTTCTCTAAGTAACCAAAATCTTTATTTCCTCTTGCTAAACTTTCAAAACATCATGAATAATGAAGAAATTGTTAATCAATCCAACATTTCTATAAACTCTTAAAATTATCTTACTAAAATAAAGTACCAATCCCCCTCCCACCAAACTAACCATTATCAACTAGACAAAATGAACACTATTCAAAAACCCTAATTTTTTTTTCTCAGGTACACACATTTCACTTTATTTTCCAACAAATTTATTTTATATTTAAAAAAAAATATATTAACAAATTTTTGTCAATAATTTTTATATTAATAAATAACATAAAAATTTAATAAAAGGAAAAAATACTCCACATAAAAATATGCCATATAAAAATAGCTTTACCCTAAAAATTTAAGAAACACATCAATCCACAAGCCATATATTTTTAAATCACGAACATATATAAGCGTTAACCATAGTTCATGGCCTATAGCATGCGGGGTCAGTTGTCGTTAGGCATGAACTGAGTAGCCGCCTTCCCTGGAGTGAATCTCAAAGATGGCCCAATCCCTCTTTTATTTTACCGATAACAAACCGAAAAAGTAATTTATTATATACTGAGTTTTCAACTTGTATGATGCTGACGTCATTCGTTTGAATTTGAATCTAAAATTCTCCGAGAATCTCAAAGTATATCAGATTCTTCTTCGTGCCAAGTTGCCAACCGTTGTTTTAAGTATTCCAAAACAGCACTAGTCTCTTTTAAAATCGATTTTTAAAAAGAAACGATATGAAATATGTTCCACGGTATATAACTGAATCTTGGAAGGTGCATAAAAGTAAAGATAAAATGGTAAAGGGAAAGTAAGGTTTATAATAAAAATATTAAATTTATATAATATATATTAAGTAGATGAAAAAACAATCTATCTTATAAGTTATTTTTAGTTTCATGGACGTTAAATAATTTTTTTATTTCTTTCGATATTTTTATAAAATGAACTTGTACTGAACCTTGGAAGTTGCATATAAATAAAGAGGAAAGAGATAAAGGGGAAAGCAATGTTTATAATAAAAAAATTAAAGAAGTTGCATATAAGTAAAGACAAAGAAATAAAGGGGAAAACTAGGTTTATAATAAAAAAAATTAAAATTTATATATACATATATTTTGGAAAAAATATATGTGATTATAAAGTAAAAATTTGAGAAAATATTTAATTAGATTTACAATAATCTAACTTACAGATGATTTGAAAAAAAAAACTTAATTTAATTTTTTTATATAACATAGAAATAATATATATATATATTAGATTTCACAAATTAATGTTTAAAATAAAATATTATTATATAATATTAAATAATCAATTCTAAATATATAAACTTTCTTTATTTTTAAATATAAAATTGATACACTTCCTTTGCGGATAATATAACAAAAAAACTCCATTAAAAATTAACAGATTAGACATACTTTTAAGGATCTTCTCCTTCTCCTGTTCCTGCCTTAGTAATTGTTGCATTGTTTCCAGCACAACAGTGTTGGCTTGTCGTGATTCTTCTCCCAATTGTACCCATAGTTTTGGGTTGGCCTCCACGTATGGCACTTCTGGTTCACTTGCTGATCTGGGGCTTCCCTGCGTTTTTAATTCTTGGTGTTGACCTCTATCTCTCTCTCTCTCTCTTTCTCTATGTTCATATACATCCAAACTCAATTTATTTTTTTGCATGATTACACATATAGAAAAAACTTAATTAACTGTACTAAACTAACCCAGAGGTCTCAATATGTGAGCCTAGGCTCTGATACCATTTGTAACATCCGTATCCATTTTTTTTAAACACTAATAAAGCAAGTTATTAGACTAAATAAAAGATATGATATTTAATGAGTTCGGTCGTGTCATAATCCAACATCCTTAAGGTTTTTCGGGAGTTTGCACTGCCGATAACGATCACGAGTCTATTAGTGCTGACACAGTGTGGACACCGCGGACACACAGTCCTTGTTGGACTCCAGGTAATCCATGTCACTGTTCCTGCATTTAAGTCGTCTGAGCGGACTTACCTTGGGGCAACCCACCTCATCAAGGCGGAAGAGCCCCAAGGTCCTCCTTTGGCATCGCCATCCCTTCCTTGCTGGCCACTTAACCCAACATAGATGAACCTTAACTCTGCCGTTCGAAAGGGTTCGGAAGGGTCTGGAGCTGATGCAGATGGCATGATCTCTGCCATTAGATCCAGGCCGATCTACGATCTTAGTTATTTAGCGTTGGCAGAATATGTTAAGGTTTTTTACAGTGAAGAAAGGTTCATTTGATCGATGTTTTTTGCTCTATGGATCTTGTGGGGGAAGGATAACCTGGTTCATGATCCACCATGCTCGAATCCTTCATCCTCCAAGTATTGGCAAACCTTCACTACTAGCTTGAGCTTTTGTTCAACATCTTTACGATGAACCTGTGCACATATGATGGGCAGCCAATGAGGCTTCTTACTGCTACCCTTGCGTAGGTGCCTCTGCTACGAAATGGATTAGCCTTTTAGATGGAGCGGTCGACTTCACACGAAAGCAAGAGGTAATGTCTCACCATTTACCTGTTTAAGTTGAAATTCCTCTTCCAGTTCAATTGCTAAGGTTTCATGTATCTTAAAGGCTTTTGTCGCAGCCCCAGGGGATGCTAATATTAGTCCAAGTAAAAACCTTTACTTTGATATAAGTTTCAATTTAGTGATTTGATAAACAGATTCAGGCTCTCATTTCGTTATTCTCTGTACAGGTAAATATTTTGGTGATTTAGACTCTTCTTTGCAGCATGGATTTTTGGGGGCGCCAACGTTCTAAGCTTGCTATATCATATTTTTTTCCAGGTGGGTTGGACTAAGAAACTCCCATTTAGTTCGAGTTCTTAAGAGGCATTCTTCTACGAACAAAGAGCTTTGGAAATGTATTAAAATGAGATTAGGCCTTGCGATCATAATACTTTTGCTTTAAGGGTTTTAGCTATTTAGTTTTGTTAATGGGTTGGCCTGTGCCTTACCATTGCTAAAGTTTAGTTCTCGGCTTGGTTCGGGTGTTTCTATGAGAACCAGATTGTACATTTTGCATACATGTTATAATTTGACTGCTGTGTCCAAACTACCATGATATCTCGGCTTTTGGTATTTATATGTATTGTGATTGATTTTAATTTCGTGACTGAGCATTATTAATCTCTTTCTTTTCCATGAATGATTCAAACGTTATTATGAAATTGGTCGTCGTTTTATGTTTTCATATATGTTATCAGTGTGTCGAACTTGTTCAAATATGATCTCTAGTTTAATAACTTAAGGGTCTCAAGGATTTTAATAGAGTCTGGGTACTTGGCTCTTGGTGGGTTCTCTTCAGAACTCGACTCAGGCCGATAAACCCTAACCCTTCAGTAATATATACTTTTCCATGTAGTAATATAGTTTGGGTCGACTATCTTGCATAGACTTCTTTGTCATAAATGAACAATGATTGACGATGGAAATTCAGGGAGTTTGATATTATATATTTTGCAAATATTTTTCAATATATTGTATAAGGCTCAGAGATATGATAGGTATAGAAAGTCTAGACTAGAATATTGAATCTCTATTTCAAGTTCTTTGTTGTAAGACTTAGAATGTTTTCTGCGAGTAAACATTAAAATATTTACTATAGATAATATTGCCATGAAAGTAGAAATATTTGTTGTCTCCTATATGCTCTGGTGATCTATGTGCCTTTGTTAGCAATATGGCTTACTAAAAGACTACATTTCTTTTTTCTTTCAATAACAGAGTAATGCTGATACAACATTCTAGCCTGTTAATCCTAATTTCTATTATCACAGTAAACATGATATACTTTCCTAATAATAAATTGCTAACACAATAATTTTACTTATTTGTTTCTTTGAATGAGTGTGATTCAAGCATGTAACTCCTTTAATTTGGAAGGGCTCACCACCCAACCTTGGATCTAGCAATTAAGTCCAGAATAACCCTCCGAGCTCTTCCACTTTTGTCAATGATAAACAATTTGATACCTTGGGCATCAGGAACAAGTCCAGCCTCAGGTTGCATACCCCAACTGCTATCTCAATTCCTTTCCCACTGGCTAACTTGCTCAGCTCTGGGAAGAAAATAGTCGCAGTACAATTTTTCCTTCTCCCTCTCCCACTCCCCACATGATTCTCTCCTTTTTCCTTTTCAAGGAAGAGAGTGAGAGAACTGTCTATAACTGTTTTTCAGAAGTTCATATAACTGATTTTCCAGTTCTTTTACAAAGTGAATCGAAATCTTTTAATTAATATTTAGCAACCGCTGTTCTCGCTTTTCAACCTAAATGTTTTAACAATTCAGCTTAAACTAAATAAAAATAACAGTAGTAAATAAAACTTGGTAAAAACAATTCTCGGTGTGTCACTTGGTATTACACCAACATAACCTTACATTAAAAAAATAAAATGATACAAATGACTCCATCTTTAACCAACATAACCTTGCATTTAAAAAATTAAAATGATACAAATAACTCCATCTTACATATTAAATTAAATAAAAAAAATCTATATACCCATATGATTACATATCTAGAAAAACAATAATAGATTCATCTTAAATTTATATATATGATTATATATCAGGAAAATTAATAGATCCATCTTAAATTTAGGATAGTAATATTTTATTTTTAAATATAAAGAATAATAAATACATAAATTAAATTAATGATGAAAAATATACATAAATAAATGCGATTTCTAATAAATTAGATTTAAAATAAATATTTTTATTAACAATATTGTGCCTAGAGGTGCTTAGTATGGGAGAGTGTTGTCCAGACATAAAATTATATTTAAAATATTAAAATTAAATAATAAAAAATTAACAAATTAAAAATAGTAGAAGAGAAATGAATGTCGACCATAATTAAAATACATGAACTTACACCTTAATTTTACATAACTTCATCTAGAAAAGTAACTGAAAATAAAAAAAATAATTTACCTTTTAGTATGAAGAAGAAATTTAATTTCTTCACTACTCAATATGAAGACGAGTAAAAAAAACTAATTACTTTTTACTATGATGAAGAAATGTAATTTCCTTAGTACTTAATATGGAGATATCGATAGGAATTATTATTATTGATATTTCATGATGTGTAATTTATTCTACATTCAATGTACATGTAAATTTGAAACAAAAATATATTATTAACAATTTTTTAATATTTCAAAATCCATATTAAATAACATAATTTTATACCTACAATATATAGAGAAAAATAAAGTAATTTAATTTTTTAACATGGAGTTGATATATAAGATTTTAAAAGTATCAATAATAAGGAAAGTTTAATGTAGGTTATAAATAAAATATTTCAATATCCATGTTGAGTAAAATATTTTAACATGAAACATATATAGAGAGAGAAAGATTGAAAGAATTCTTATTCCATTAATAGTTGGTTTCTAATTCAATGTATGAGGGATATTTGTAATTCTTTCAATGCCTAATATGGATTTGATATGTAATATTTAGAAAATATTCATAATAAAAACAATGAAATGTAATGTGGAGAATGTGAATTATAAATAAAATATTTCAATATCAACTACATATATAATATATTAGCCTAGATCCATCTTAACTCTATCTACCAAGTGTCCAGAGGGATCAAATCTCTTTTTACTTTAAAAAATGTTTTCATTTTAAGAGATTTGATCTCTCCGTGCTTAGTAAATCCGGAATTAAGATGAATGTAGGCTAGTCTATATAAGATTCTATATTGAAATAGATAAATATCTTTTATGATAAAATAAATCCGGAATTAAGATGAATATAGGCTAGTCTATATAAGATTCTATATTGAAATAGATAAATATCTCTTATGATAAAATATTAAAGACAATAAAAACCAGGAAAAAATAGAAAATGAAAATTTAATGTGGATTTCAATTTTTAAATAACCCATATAATATCATAATTTTATTATTTTCCTTATTCATTTAATATATAGTTTTTTAAATTATTGAATAGTGAAGAAAAATATATTTTTATTTTAAAATGAATATGAACATTGATTTATAAATGTTTACTTTTACTTTTTATTTTTTATTTTTGAATTAGAAGAACCTTTAATTAATAAGGAAAAAAATATATGTAGCATGACTTTTCAAAGTCTAGAAAATATTATTTATCATAAAAGAATTATAAATTTTGGTTTATCAACCAAAAATATTAGGAAAATTAATGATCAACAATAAACTATTAGATAATGACAATAACATTAACTACAACAAAGAACATACTTATTCTTTGAAGACCATAATAAAAATTTTAGGGTCTTTTGGGTTGAACACGAGGAAATACCTCTCTAATTGGCACGACTTTCCTTGAATGAACTAACTTTTCTCCATCTTCTTGGACCAAGGCCTTAATTCTCTTGGATCCATTTTTATGTCCTCATTGACCATCTTAAGGAGATATTTAAAAGATTGTGTATGAACTCTTAAATGGGGATTTGAAGATCTCGAACCACGATGAAAGTTATCTATTTGATAGTTTATCATGGATTGCATGTCTTTGTCGAGGTAGGCCTTTTCCATAGAAATCATGCTTGGAACATCCATATATGTGTCTTCTAGGAGGTCTTTAGTCTCATCCTCGTGCATTACTAAGCTAGTTGGCTCCTTTGACAGATAATTTTGCAGAATACTTTTTGGATTCTTTTTCTCGAGCTCTATTGAAGGCGCAAAAGATTTGGGAATACATCCAATAATTGACTCGAGGAATAATTAATTAACTTCTTATGCCAGAGTCTTGTCTCAAGAGGAGAGACACATGAACCTTTTTATAGATCAGGGGTTCTGACTAGATTTTTTGGCTCCATGAGATCTCAAATTCCTTGTCCTTCGGGGGAATTTTCCAATACCATCCTACTCTTTATGAGTTGATTGATATGTTGGTAAGTCATTTGCAATCATAGGACAATCTCTAAAATGATGCCTATTTTCATGACAATGTCTACATCTAGATGAGACATTTTCATAATCTAGTGTCTGTTTTCAAATATTGTCTTGATAATAAATGTCTATTGAAGCTAGAAGAGGTTGTGAAACATTCATATAGACACAAATCCTTGCATATAATGTGTATCTCCCTCTCTTAGTTGCCTCAGAAACCTTGAAAAAGTTATCAATGACATTGCCAATGCCTTCAATGATTTCATCCTCCCAATATTCTTTTGGAAGAGGAGTAGAACCCATACCGAGGAAGCAAGGAAGTCTTCCTTCTCAGGGTTGTATTGTTCTTTTTCATATCGCATGAAGAACCCAACATTATTAAAAAGTAAGGCCCTCTTTAAATCCTCATTCTATCTTCCAAGCTCGGAAAAATTACCATGAATAACCTTTTTGCTCCTATCTCTAGATCTAGATCTATTTATCCCTTGAGGTTCCATTTACTTTGGATTTAACTTATCAAAGACTTTTCAAAGGGCCATAATCTAGTGAACTCGCATAGTAGAGCATGATCTTGCATATATTGGACATATTCTTCAATCTTATTAAATCTGAGCTCATAGTTTAGATCTTGCATTGCTTTTGGCAGGCAACACCCTTGAATGTTATTTTGCAAGAATGCTTCAAGCAATGGTTTCTCTAAGTAACCAAAATATTTATTTCCTCCTTCTAAACTTTCAAAACATCATGAATAATGAGGAAATTGTTGATCAATCCAACATTTCTATAAACTCTTAAAATTATCTCACTAAAATAAAGTACCAATCCCCCTCCCACCAAACTAACCATTATCAACTATACAAAATGAACACTAATCAAAAACCCTAAATTTTTTTTCTGGCATACACACATTTCACTTTATTTTCCAACAAATTTATTTTATATTTAAAAAAAAATATTAACAATTTTTGTCAATAATTTTTATATTAATCAATAACATAAAAAAAAATACTCCACATAAAAATATGCCGTATAAAAATAGCTTTACCCTAAAAGTTTAAGAAACACATCAATCCACAAGCCATATATTTTTAAATCACGAACATATATAAGCGTTAACCATAGTTCATGGCCTATAGCATGCGGGGTCAGTTGCCTAGTTCATGGCCTATAGC
This sequence comes from Pinus taeda, assembly GCA_000404065.3. Classification (NCBI taxonomy): domain Eukaryota; kingdom Viridiplantae; phylum Streptophyta; class Pinopsida; order Pinales; family Pinaceae; genus Pinus; species Pinus taeda. The sequence goes on from APFE030880825.1 coordinate 131,968, forward strand.
ATGCGGGGTCAGTTGCCGTTAGGCATGAACTGAGTAGCCGCCTTCCCTGGAGTGAATCTCAAAGATGGCCCGATCCCTTTTTTATTTGGAGTTGTCTATAATGCGACTTTTTGGAGATTCCGGTGACGGAATCCGGCGGAAGAAATGAGGTTAATCTTGATTTTTAGCAGTTAAAATGGTTTTTTAACTGCATATTTGGATTCAGCACCCTGAAAAACCCCTGGGAGCCATTGATTGTGCAGAAACTAGCTATCAAACTTGGGATTCCAATGAATTGCTGCCGGATTTTGACCGGAAAAATCCGACGAAAAAGCTTTCAAAAAGTCGCGTTATAGACTACTGCCTCAACCGAAAAAGTAATTTATTATGTACTGAGTTTTCAACTTGTATCATGCTGACGTCATTCGTTTGAATTTGAATCTAAAATTCTCCGAGAATCTCAAAGTATATCAGATTCTTCTTCGTGCCAAGTTGCCAACCATTGTTTTACGTATTCCAAAACATCACGAGTCTCTTTTAAAATCGGTTTTTAAAAAGAAACGATATGAAATATGTTCCGCGGTATATAACTGAATCTTGGAAGTTGCATAAAAGTAAGGATAAAAGGAAGCTAAGGTTTATAATAAAAAATTAAATTTTATATAATATATATAAAGTAGATGAAGAAGCAATTTGTTTTATAAGTTTTTATTTTTTATTTTTTTAATATCATTGGTTGTTGTTACATTTCAAAAAGCAATTTGTTTTATAAGTTATTTTTAGCTTCATGGACGTTAAAATAATTTCTTTTGTTTTTCATATTTATAAGATGAATTGTAACTGAACCTGGAAGTTAATAAACAAGAGGAAGAATAAAGAGCAAAAACAATATTTATAATAAAAAATTTAAAAATTACATATAGTAGGACAAAGAAATAAAAGGGAAAACTAGTTATAATAAAAAATAAAGTTTAATATACTATATTTTTGAGAAAATATATCTGATTTTAATAAAGATTTGAGAAAAAATTATTAGATTTATCAATAACTTCTTACATATAGATTTGAAAATAAACTATTTTAATTTTTATATACTTAACATATATATTTATTATTATATATATATATATATATTATTTTCAAATTATAATTTAAATACATTTTTATATAATATAAATAAAAATTCTAAATATATAAAAGCTTCTTATTTTAAATATAAAATTGTGCACTTCCTTTGCAGATAATATAACAAAAAAAACTCTATTAAAAATTAACTTTATACTATTGATGTTATATGCATGATATTGCATGGCATATTTTAAATAGGAGTTGTTTTTAGTGCAATTTTTTAGGTTTTTTTGCTAAAATCTCATGGAAAAATTTGAGGTGAAGTCTTGATTTGTGTTATTTAAACTAGTTTTCTAACTGTATATATGGATTCAACACGCTCGAAAACCCTTAAAAATTTGAGGTGAAATCTTGATTTGTGTTATTTAAACTAGTTTTTTTGACTGTATATGGATTCAACACCATGGAAAATCCCTGGATTCAACACCCTGGAAAACCCCTAGAGCACTTCGATTGCAGAGGATTACCCATCAAGCTTGTGATTTCAATAAATTCTTGCCCGATTTTAGGGAAATTTGACCGTGAAATCTTGATTTGTGTTATTTAAACTAGTTTTTTTCACTGTATATATGGATTCAACACCCTGGAAAATACCTAGAGCACTTTGATTAACGAAAACTACCCATCAAGCTTGTGATTTCAATAAATTCCTACGAGATTTTAGAAAAATTTAACTAAAAAAATCCATCATAAAAACTTCTAAAAAATAACACTAAAAAGTATTCTTTTAAATCTATCTACTTCTTAAAAAAATGGAATCTTATACTATCAAATAACTTTATATGAGTGTTGTTACATGCATGATATTGCATACATGCCCATATTCTAAATATTTTATAATTCCGTTCAAAAGAATAAATTAGTCTTGCGTGTTGACTTGAATAAGTCATCTGAATTATTTGTTTATGGTGGGGTGCACTAGTCGTAGGTCAGGTGGGCCTCCTTATAACTTTGAATCCAGATTTCAAAGAGTCATACTTCAAAAGACCATCGCATTAAATTTCATGAAAGTGCCTTTATTTTTAAAAGGCAATGGGATCTAAAGTTTATTTTTTTAAAGATAGGAGTTACCTATGTGTTTCTAATTTTTTAATATAGAAAGTGTTGCTTATATATAAAAGAAAACCAAAAAAAACTTAGTGTGACTCTAAAACTGGAGTCACATAGTAATAAAGATGGAAGGTGGTGGTTCGGTAAAGTGAAAAGAGTAATGTAAGTAAAGTAAAAGTAAGTTAGAAATATAAAAATGCCATGGAATTCAAGTATATTGTTTTTAAAATATTTAAAAATTAGGTAGGTATAAAAATGATTATTATTATTATT
>APFE030880825.1:134507-148258 GCA_000404065.3 Pinus taeda
GTAAATAGAAAATTTGAAAATTAAGAATTAGAATTTTTTGTTTGAAATAAAGTTATAAGAAACTATTATAATGGTTATTTTTTTTCTAACATAATAACATTTATTTATTTAATATTAATCATAGTTAAAATTAATAATCTTAGGAGTATGACCCGGATGCGGGTGCCAACTTGACAGATGGAGGCCATGTGCCTGCCACGAGGAGAGCTCCGCGAGCCGGCGCCTTGGAGCTGTGAAATGAAGTGCATTAAGGCAGCATTGAATGGCATTCAATGCCATTTACGCCGATCGTTGTCCCAAGGAATTAACAAAGGGTCCAGCAGTATGAACACCAGAATGTTCGCGGAGGATCGCCTGTCTGTACAGGCGCGGAATTGCAACCCAATTGTGCACGAGAAGGTTGGTCTGGTGAGGAAGGAGGAGGGTGCTGGAGTGGGTAGGCCTCTGCGCAAACCCAGGCTCTGTGCAGGGACGAAGAAATATTCTAGGCATCGAGGGAAGATTGCAGTTGGGGTTAACCAGTTGGACCGCTCCTTCCAGACACTGCATCTCTCGGCAGCAAGAAAATTTAATTTCCCCAAGTCTGAGGTGAATAAGGAAGAGCTAGAGGCTAAGGGTCAACTGTTGAAGGCTACGGAGCATCATAAGCTTAAGATGGCTCCTCGGCAACGCGCCACGCCCCGCCGTGGGCGGAATTATGGACAGAGGGGACAATCTGGAGGCAGGAGAGTTCAGAGCCCGCGACGTGTCTCCCCGCTTGCTTGTGCCTCGCCAAGCTCACTTGGGTCTGAGGATTCTGGGAATGACATTAGCAACACTGTGCAAACGGTTAAGTTTAAATACAAACGCCGAACCAACAGGCCCGTTGTCTCAGCGCTGATTACAGTTGTCTTCTCTGAAGAAGACGAAGATGAAGACAGCGGGAAGGAGGTATCAGAGGAAAAGGAGCCTAGTTCGAATAACTCCTCTCAGAGCAGGGGCAAGGAAGACAGTTCATACCTCCCCTCCTCTCAGAGCAGGCTTGAAGATGATAGTACTGGTGTTCACTCGGAAGAGCAGAATGAGGTTCTCAAAGAAATTGGCAGCATAATGGATATGGATGGTACTAACATGGCTCAACAATCGTTGGAGAAGCCCCAGGCAATGGAAGCTCCAAGGAAGGGCAAGGAGCCGAACCGTGTCTTTGGCAATATCCTATACCTAAAGCTCCCGACAGGAATTCATCGTCCTGAGGACATCCCGGATGGCATGGAGGTGACTTGGGAGCCAGATCCGGAACGGGAAGCAGCAGAATGGGAGGCTGAGCATCGGGAAGCAGCGGACCAGGCGGAAGGCTCCAAAAACCCAACTGACATTCATGGCAAGGCGGGTAAGGTCTGAGACTCCGGGCCTGGGGATTATGCCTATGTTTTTTTGCTATGTTTTCACTACAAGTGCTCTGTTCGGGAGCGGCTCCCTGTGTTTAGCAACCTTGGTGACGTGGTCTCCGGCTAGCGACCTTTCTAGACATGCAGGCACCTGTGCTCTGCTCTTTTTGAATATGCTACTGTTTTTGGAAAAATTCCAAGCCTGTAATGTATAAATCTCTAGCTTGGAAATGTTCTTTTGAGGTTAGCTTTCATGTAATAGTCTATTACTGTCTTGAACAGCTTAAGTGTTGCTATCAGGTCCTTCCTTCTAAGCAGGACAAATTTTGTGTTGAAAAACTTGACAGAGAGTTGTTTAATCACCCTCAGAGGCTAAGTCCTCTTGTACATATTTTTTCAATTTTCTTAATATAATTAGTTTAGCATTTGCCCAGAAAAAAAAATAAAATCTTAGGAGTATGTTTAAAAATAGTATTTAAATTTATTTTATTTGGATTGATATTGTGTTTTGATGTGTATTTGTAGTTATTATACATGGAGGAATTTATACATGAAATTAGCATGTAATATATTTAAAGTATTGAAATAAATTATGTAGCAGTATGATTGATAAGGGTTACAGTGATGATCTATATAATTTAAAATGTAAAGATTGAAAGTTGGAATTACTTGTAGTTGGTGAGAATGACAAATGATAAATTAGCAAAATGTTTCAAGGATAACAATTGTTTAACTATTGGAAAATGATATAAACAATTTAGACCAATGAGAAAACACCATGCATGAAACGTAGGAAGAAATACTGTTGGAAATTCATAATGAGACTTTATGAATGACTACACACAAATTGAAAAAGGGAAGTGAAAATCAACTAATAGAGGCTGTATTTGACTAAATTTCACTCATTGTTTCATGACTGGATTGATGATATAGCCTAGATCCTAGATGAATGTTGAATAATATTATTTCATAGTTGGTATTCATTGTTTAAACAAGCAAATGAGTTTGATTTTTCTGATGAATCACGATAAGAATGCTTATGGTGTGTTATTGCTTTAAATTTGATATATACTAAGATGATTATCATATTCATGATGTTATAATATGAGGTTATTTGACATGTTGTTCCATTTATTATGCGATGGAATGATATATCTTTGATGCATATATGATGATGATATTTCATGATGCGACACATGTGGTTATTACATCCAAATCTTATGACATGCATGAGCATGCACTTTCTACTATTCAAAATGTTTTGATAACAACGATGTTATGCTCTCATGATGGAATGCATGATGTGGCATATGAATTATTTTCTATGATGTTGTGATTATAACTAATGCATTGATTGCATGTTGAGATGTGGTGATTGACAAAAAATTCACAAACAGACTAAGATGGCCAATTTATTTGACGATCTCATGGGAGCCCTTACCTACGAGGCATAATATGAAACACCATATGGGTTGGAGACTTACTCAATCAACACTACATATGCCAGTGGTTCCTTTGTTTTGTATAACCCTTGATGGATAGTTCTTGAGGGGCTATGTGACCATCTTAAGGAGGCCAAGTATATGATAATGTAGGTTAGGTGCATGATAATGGATTGAGATGTCGAAACCTGGTGGGGGTATAAAGACTTCAATGCTTGAGGTTGTGCATCTTAGTGACTGTGGAGGGAATGAGCCAGCCTTTCGAGATGCTTGGAGTATTACTGCATGGAGTATTGAGCTAGGTGTTTTCCTTGGGGCAGATGAGGTCTGAGCCGGGCGCAAGTGTTGGGATATGGTACAAATCGATGAGGCTTATGCATGGTTTTGAAAGTGGGAAAAATGACATAGATTCCTTGATATTTCCCGAGTGTTGTGGAAACTTTCAACGTTTGCTGGTTATACTAGTTCACTAGATGGTGTAGGGAAAACATGAAGTAATAAATAACTAAATAAAATAAAATGTTAAATGATTCAACTTAACTTCGGGACGAAGTTCCTTAAACAAGGGGAGTATGTAATTGCCCCTAATAAACTAAATAAATAATAATAATATATAAAATATAAGTAAATAAATAATAACAATAGAGAAAACATAATAATAGTAAATGAATCGTAAATAATAAAGAAAAGATAATAATAGTAAATAATAAAGAAAAATATAATAATAGTAAACAAATAAATAAATAATGAAGAGAATATAAATAATAATAATAAATAAATAAAATAGTAAACAATAAAGTAGAGTTCTAAATAACTATATATAAAAGTAAATTATAAAAATAAGTAAAGTTAACAAAAAGTAAAAAGGAATAAAATAAGAAAGAGTTAAATTAAGAGAAATATTAAATTAAGTAAAACTTAAAATAAAAAAGGGCTCAGGGACTAGCTTCATTTTTGGTTTGTTGCTTGTTGCAGGGTAAGTCGTTGATCAATTTATAGCTTTTGGCCCTCATGCATTAATAGTTTGTCAGGTTATCTCGTCTGGTGTGTTATGTTCCTATACCAATATGTGTCATAATTTATGATTGATTTAGTTTATCTCTATAATATGTACATATCTTTGCTTTCTGCAAATGTTTTCCATATTTGTTAAAAAAAAAAAATGTAAAGAGGGTATGTCCAAAAAGAAAAATCAAAGGACAAAAAGAATGAAAAATGAACCCCAAGAAAGAAAAAAGACCATGAAAGTGTGCAAGTCAAAATGCCACTACCATTTACTTTGATGTAGAATAAAAAGATTGTGTGCAACTTGTTACCTTTGCCACAATCCATGGATAGTCAAATAGTGTAAACTTGGCTATTTCATATTTTGAATTTCATGTTTATGGATAGAGAATAAAATTTGACCAAACTGTTTAATCTTGGGAGATAAGTAGATAGGTAGAGTTAATAAAAGGAGCTCAATAGTTTAATCCGAGCCCTTGGATGTAATAAGGATAGACTTATATAGATTTCCATTGTAAAAGAAAAGAAAGGTTTGATAAGTTTTGCGAGTTCAAGTGCACCCCAATAAAAAGTAGAAAAAATGGTAGGATGTGTAGTTGGGTAAGTAGATGAATGGTTGCAGAATTATGTATGATGAATGATTAGTTAAAAATTATATCATTTACTTTCATCATCATAGTAATTTAAAAGTATGGATAACAAGGAGACATTTACAAAGTCAGGTGACTAATTTCCTCATTCATTTTACCCCTTATTTTCACTAATTTCCCACAAATAACAATTAAAGTACCTAAAACCTTAAGTTAAAGGAGCTCAGAGCATTTCTCTGACTTCTGGAGGGACCGGACCCTCGGCCCAATAACTCATAGGTTTTGGGTTCTAAAGCCCCCCATCAACATTCACCCCCTTCATAATTCATTCATTTTCCCTTAAAAACCCTTTTTTCTAAGATAAAATCACTATTTGCCTGAGAAAAGTAATTACCCCCATATAAAAACACCCACAAATCCACTTAAGCCTAAGTTATGATGTTCAAATGTGGAAATGTCAATATATTTCTAAAGCATTTTACTTAGCGTGTTTCCATTTCTATTTTAATATTAACATCTAATTTGATTTATGTATTTAAATCTTGAAAATATACCCCTTCCCATATATATTATTAAAAATTCCATATGTTAATATTCCGCCCTAATGGTTTGAAATATAAGCCATATTGAAATAATTAGATGGATTAATAATCAATCTACAATTAATTAAGAACCATAACCCTCCGTCGCGTTAAAAGGGATTAATTAATCAAATTGTGATTAATTAATAAACGTCCTCCTATCACATCGCCCTTGACGTCATTAATCTCCCTAATCTGCATTTATTATCCCGTCGGGCCCCTCCATTAATTCCCAATCAAATCCCTTCCCCTACCACCATACGATCTGACCCTTCAGATCTAACAACCAACGCTCATATCGAGCGGCCCCCGATGTCAACCTTTATCCACCCGATGTAAGCTGTTTTACTATTCATTCCGGTGCTACGTGTCGTCCGATGAATGGCATTGGGTGGACCTCTCCCAATACCGCCAAGATCTCATAAGTGGTGCGATAGATTCCACTTACCGCCTCCGTTTACCACCTCCACTAAACGACAAAACGTCACCTCCGTTAGTTGTTTCCAACTGTTGATTTCCATTATACCCTCCAAAACATTGACTTTGCAAATAAAACAAAAAATACTCATTATTTTTGCTTTACATTGATGGTCTGGAGAATCTGTTCTACATAGAGCATGAAGTAAAACATTTATTCACCAGAAAACCCAATTTTGCTAAGTACACAAAAGCTGATGAAGTTTACATGAAGATGATCAGGGTGAAATTACCACATAACGAATGGTGGATCAATTTGACAGACTTACTGGAGTAAAAAATGGTTACTATGGTAAAGTCTGGTAATACAGGATGAAAGGATGAAACATCACAGGTAAAGAGTATCATTAGGTGAAGATAAGAGTGAAATCCAACACATAACTACCAAGGCAACTGCAAGAGCCAAATCCGAGTTCCAGTATCTAGCACATTCACAAATAAAGGGACAACAAGCAAACATATTTCCATCTGTCTCTATCTTCATGTTGAAGATATTTTTTGTTTCCTAGATTAATTCTCATATAGTTATGAGATATTTTGTATCAAATTTTGTATAAATAATTCACAAATTGAAGTAATTGGTGTGGATGAAAAAGCATTCTTGTAGACTTTTGCTTTAAGCTAAAGGAGTTGTTGTAATCAAGGCTGGACTGGTTTATTGGATTAAATAAAGTTGAGGACATTTCACTCAATTCATGTGCGCTGTGGGAAACAAATAATTATCACCTTTTTGAGTTTGAATATTTTTTTCCTTTATGTTATGAAATATCATATGTGTTTCTTATAATTCTTAAAAGCAAACAAGGAATAATATCATTAGAATTAGCTTAAGTGTTCTCTATCTTAACTGTTTGCTTCTTTAATGTTTTCTACTAAATTTCTTAAGTACGGGAATTCTTAGTTTCTCCCTCACTTCTATAATTCATTCCTTCTATTGGCCCCTAGTATAGGATTCTTAAGGCCCTTGCTACTTGCCAAACTTCCCTTCTTCACCTTAATCCCTGTCAAGGATTCTTCATTTCCCTTAGCCCTGATTAAGATTTCCATCCATTGAAACCTTCAGATTTGTCCTTTCTGTGCTAGCTTGCCTTGTGAACTCTTACCTTGGTGATTAATCAAATCTTGTTAAACCTTTCCTTCTTGACTCAATAGACCAATGGCCTGAATACCTACTCTACCTATCTGTTTCCTTGATTCTGCCAAACAAATCAAAACAAATTCCTTAAGCATTAATAACTAGCCTAATATCATATCAAAACAACACTAAATCATAAAGAGAGAGCCCTCTCCGAGTGTAGATTGGCTATGATATATACTTAAAATATTGGTTTGTAGTTACCTTGGACCCTTTCCTTCTTTAAATAACTTCTAAGGAAAATCTGAGTGATAACATAGTGGCGACCATACTGGGGAATGAACAAATCCTTGGTTGAAGTAAACCTTTGAGAAACATAAAGTTTAATTTGGAAGCATCTTAAAGAATAATTAGAAGTTATTTTGAACATCCACAAAAGAAAGCATTTAGAAAACTCTAAATCTGGATTTAGGGAGAACTCATTACACTAGGGCTAACCCTGACCCAAATCCTCCCCCTGTGTTTGAAAATCCTAACCTGATTCTGAGCATCATCAGAAGACAAGAAAGTTTAGTCAGCCCTAGAACTTTGTTTAGATCACATTCATGCCTTGTTGAGTGGCTTTTCTTAGAAGACCTCCCTTTTGATGAGTATTTTGAAACTTCTTTGTTTAGAACCACATCTGATAGTGAACTATTGGACTTAGTCCAAGACCTAGAGTTCATCAGAGAACTTGAAATCGAACGAGCCAAATTGTCAATTGATCAACATCTATTGAACTCCCCTCAGTCATCCGATACCACTGATAGAGTCCCTGAACTTTTTGAAACAACCTCACTTTCTTTTAGTTCATCATTATTCCCTTACCTTTCTGAAGTCCAATCCACCCCTCCATTCATTCCTTCACTTCGTCTTCAACCAATCACTAATCAACACCCCACCACCACCTCTAATTCTTCCTCCACAACCCAAACACCCCCTGTTACCCCAACTCCAGTTCCCACCCCTACCCAACCTAAAATCATGGCTAATAGATATGCTCCCCTTGTGATGCTTGCTCCCCAAGGTTCCATGTCACAGGACTATCAGAGTAAAATTGTTACTTTTGATGGCACTAGAACATACACAGCACAACAACACACTAGGAAAATGACAGACTACTTTGAACTTCATGAGATTGACATAGCAGATGTCCAGATGATAATTTTTGTCCAAAGTCTGGCTAGGGAAGTGAGAACACAGTTTAGATCTTTAACCCCTTAGAGCATAGATAGTTTAAGAGTCCTTTACCAACAATTCTTGAATAGGTGGGAGAAGAAGAAGGACCCCCTTCAAATTTTATTTGAATATGAAAACCTTAAAAGGGGGCCAAATGAAACTGTTCAGGACTATTGCACCTGGTTTAATAATGTATATAATACCATTCTACTTGACCTTAGACCTCCACCTGGCTTAGCCCTGATTAAAATTCCAGATGGATTTGATTTAGATATGGCTTTTCAATTAAGAGAAAGAAATCCCCCTACTCTAGAAGAAATGTAGTGTAGCAGTAAGTGTTGAAGCTAACCTACTTGCCAAAAGAGCCAGAGCTAGAAGTGAGATAAGAACACCATTGAAAGATGAATCTTCACCTTTTGATCAGAGAATGGATGCTTTAGCTAAATGAATGGAGAGATTTATGGAAAGAATAAAAAACATTGAAAGAAAGCCTCACTGGGATAACTAGTAGGCTCCCCCAGCAAGAAATCTTAACTTTAGGAAAAACCAAAACCAGAATACTGGAAAGAATATTCCTGAGCAGAATATCAGACCACCTTTCCAAGAAAACTATGCAGAGGCCTCACATTTAGAAGATCTCAGACAAGACACTCAGATTAATTTGATGGGTCTAGATGATGAGGAAAATGTTTTCCTAACTCAGGACGACCAAGAATCACACATGCTCCAATAATTCCAAACCCAAACAGGAGAATAATTTGATTTTAAATAGGGGTATGACTCTACTATTTTTGAGGTACATAAACAATACAATTTAAGAAGTAGAAGAAATATTGATGCCCCAGAACAAAACCAGAAAAAGTTCCTAATCAATCTAAGAAAATCAAAATAGCTCTAGTGACAAAAACTCTTCAAATCCTTTCTAGATCAAATCAAAACCCCCCCAGCCCCACCATTGAAGATGTAACTGATAATCAACTCACTGATGAACAACCCTCCACTTCACTTCCCTCCAAGGAAACAGTGGAAAAATCTCCAAAGATTATATTAGAAAACCCAAAAAAAAATGCTCTAAACCTTGAAAAAGAAGAAAATAATACTACCAAAGTTTCAAATGCTCCAAAAGATAAAGCACCTCTGTCCTTCAATCTGGGGGCAGAGGTTGCCAAACTTAAAATTTCAGTTCCTTTGACAGAATTGGTTAAACATGAAACTTACAGATCTCAAATTAGTAAATCTTTGAACCTTGTTGAAAATGAAGATTCTGTGAATCTATTTGATTAACAACCTAAGTTACTTTTCGGACCAAATGTTAATGGAAAGCTAGTTGAAGGAGGGGTACCACCCTTCTACATCAACCTTAACATCCATGATAAAATCCTACACAATGCCATGCTGGACTCTAGAGCCTCACACAATCTTATACCTAAGTCTGTAATGGAAAAGCTCAACTTGGATATCACCAGACCTTATAAAGATTTATTCTCCTTTGCTTCAAGCCAGGTTAAGTGCTTAGGTCTCATAAAAGATTTGTGTGTCTCCCTAGTTCAATGCCCTGCTAAGACCATACTTATGGACATAGTTGTTGCTAACATATCACCCAAGTATGGCATGCTGTTATCTAGATCCTGGGGTGCTAAACTCCAAGGATCTCTGCAATTGGATATGTCTTATGCTACCATTTCAGTCTTTGGACATCCCAAGAAATTGTATAGAGAAACTTTGATGAAGTATGTAGTGAGTAGTCAGGAGAAGCCTCAGAACTTTCCGATATATTCAGTACATTCTGACATGGATTATTTTATTCTTTACAATGCTGAAACTAGTCTAGAGGATACTTCAAGTGACATAATAGTAGAACCAAAAGAAATTGCTGTATTAAAAGAAAATTAAAATATCCAAATTCATGAAACATCAGATAACAAAGAAAATCTAGATACCTTGTGTTGAGTCCCAAACTTACATCTTCCCTACATACCTTTTTAGCCTTTTTCTCCAGTTACCTGAACCTCCAAGCTATCAAATCATTGCATATTAGTTTGAAAAGAGCATATAAATGGTTTCCTAACTATGTCTTGTGACCGCTGTTTGATTTAGATTTTTTCGCAGTCAGCTGTGGAATCTTGTCACTTTTCGCAGCCAAAATCAGTTTCCACAGCCTTTTTGTTAAAGTCTATGCTACAAGTGTTTACTGAAGAATCCGGCCACATGGGAAAGCTACAAATGATGTGGACATGGAACGTGTCCCCTTGGTTCAGCTGAATCACTCACAGAAGCCCACGGTCAAATCCGGTCAAACGGTGGTCAACACTGGGAGTTTTGTGGTGGCAGGACTCTGTTTGTCATCACGAGGAGGATTGCGTGGCAAGATCCTGAGATTTAGGAGGTGTACTAACACCTGGGGACTACCCGTGAACCGAATCCAACAAACAACCCTCCTTGGATTTATTTCCCATGACTACCATGCTGCTAAATTTTCGATTATGGTCTTTTACTTGTCTGTCTACCAGCGCAGACCTTAGGAATTAGTTATGTCTTTCCTGCTATAAATAAAGCATCTTCGTATGTGTATAGGCTAGCTAATGATATGTAATATTGACTGTTTTTACGAGCCATCGAGTCGAGACTTAGTCTTTATTTTATGACTGTATTGCAATATATGAGAAGACACTGATTTTGAGTTCAAATCTGTGATTGGTTTCTGATTGGCCGAGGTTGCAGAGGGCCCCTGTACACCAAGGTCCTGTAGTTACTGTATAGCTTCATGTTTTTCTTCATTTTACGCTTTTGATGCCATAGATGTTTTCTGTATATATTACATTGCTCATGGTATTTATTTTGTTTGCTGTCCATAGCTTCTTTTATGCTTTCAATTGACTGTCAATTGATTAGTGTTTTCATTTTAGGTTCTAATAGAAAGCCCGGGCAGTGCATATAGCTTTTTGATGACTAATGGCATGATGGAATTATCTTGTCCTTCTACTGATTTTTTTTCTTAGTTCTAATTCTAGCACTGTTTATTTCTTTAGTTTTGCTTTGTTCATTTACTTTTCTGCAAGATAGATATTAGACTATTCATATCATTTTTCAGTTACCTCCTATAGCCAGAGCGAGTTGAATGGTGAGGGATTGAGTGTGAATTTATAGTTTGATACTAGTTTATTTACTTTTGCAAGTTAGTGATTATATTACTCATATCATTCTCGGTTACCTCATATAGCCAGAGCGAGTCGAATGGTGAGGGATTGTAGGAAGAATGTGTAGTTTGATCTTAGTTTTATTTTATGCAATTTAGATATCAGATTACTCAATTTGTGTGTGATTACCTCCTATAGCCAGAGCGAGTCGAATGGTGAGGGGTCAAAAATGAGTTGATGTGATATGATTTAGTTTCCTTTGCTTACAGTTTTTGAATTGCTTTGAGTTCAGTCTTTTTATTTATTTATTTATTTTTTTATACAGCAGTAAGGATACTGGGTTTCATAGTCACTAGTTCACTATTTTGTTTAATTAGAATCTAGGCACGTCTTGATTTCATCATTGTAAGTTTGAAAACCTTTGGAACACTTTGAAGTTTGGAAATTATTTTAAAGGCCATCATTACCTTGAATACTTTTGTCCATACTTGATCATTAGAATTACCATCTCACATTAGGGAATCAACAAGAAGATAAATCCAAAAACAAATCAAAAAACTAAAAACGACAAAGAAATAAGAAAACGGTTATCTTGCATATATAGTGCAATTCACTTCAGTATTTTACGACTCTCGGATTAACAACTTATATAGCAATTTAGGACACACTAAATTGACCAAACATTTTGGCGCCGTTGCCGGGGAAGTGAAACTAGGTAGCCAATTTCTTTAAAAAAAAAAAAAACAAGAATATTTCAAGGAAGGTAAAAATTGATGATTTCTCAAGGTATGCTCTCCTCTTGCACCTCGTGTGACCTAGAGGATCATAAAAGAGAGTTATTGATTCAGTAATTTCTTGAGTATGCTCTCTTCTTGCACCTAGAGTGATTTGGAAGATCAGAAAGAGAATTATTAACCTGACTTGAAGAAAATAAAAATGACATGCATAGAGCAAGAGATTCTAGGGGAAGGTTTATAGCTAGGGCCAAGAGTTCGATTTTTACAACTCCATCTACTCCAAGGTATAGGAAAGATACACCTCCAACATCTCCAACTCATACTCCTAGCCTTCGGATTCCTGGAATTCAAGAGGCAGTAGTTGAATTAGGACTCTCCCACACTATCCACCGAATCTGAGTTAGGGAAAGACCCTTTCTTTACTTCTTCAGGAAAACACATTGTAATCGAGGAAGTAGAATCACCTGAAGAAGAAGAGGGAGAAATTCCTCCTCGTTCGCGATTAGTAGAAGAACCAGATGACTCTAAAATCTCTGAGGAAGCTATCATGACAGAGGAAGTAGTAAACGAATTTGGAGGAGGTAGAGGTAGAGGTAGAGGAGGAGGAAACAATGGAGGAGGTAGAGGTAACAACGGGGGAAACAGGAATGGAGATAACTCATTTGGATTTCGTATAGTTGATGAGGAATCTCGGACAACAATGAAAAGCATCTCACCATCTGTCCTCTCAAACTTTTATGGGTTGAGAAGTGAGGACCATAAAACATTTTTATTTGAGTTTGAAGTCGTGTGCCGAACTTATGATTACATGGAAGATGCTCAAAAACTCAAGTTGTTTCCTTCAACATTGAAGGGAGATGCTCTAAAATGGTTCATGGGATTAGTCACTTAATCTATTAGGACTTGGAATGACATGAAACAAACATTTTTGGATAGATACCTAGACTATTGTATGCCCACCAATCATAAGGATGAGGTATTCAAAATGGTACAAAAAGAAGATGAAAAATTGGAGGATTTACTTGAAAGATTTCAATACAACCTCAAAAGAGAAAAACTGAATAACCTAGATGAAGAAACCTTGAAAGCCCTTCTATTAAAATCCATTAGAGATGAATGGATAGATATTTTGAATATGATGGGGAAAGGAGATATATCTCAACCTCCACTTCATGATATAACAGAGCTATGTGTCCATCTCTCAAGGGGAAAAATCTAAAACTAGAAAAGGGCATAGAGATCCTTCTCTCACCAGCAAATAAATCTGCAACTGGATCAGTGAGTAGGGCCGAGATTGAAAACATGCTTGATGAGTTCAAAACATATATTTTAGGGAGTCTTAGTGAGCAACTAGACACCCTTAAGATACAAAACAAGCAGAAAGCAGAAGTTGAAGGTTTGGCCATATTTTGTCCAAAATGTAGGAAGAAACATGCTCTAAGGGAATGCCCCTTGGATGCAAAAGTTGTAGAAACATGCACGATTTTCTCAGAAAGCCATGAGGCCAAGGATTGTCCTTCAATTCCTGGGCTCAAAGCTGTCTTTCAAGAAGACCCGAATTCAATTGAGTCTCTCTATTTTGTTTCAAGGAGACCTTGGCAGGGGCAACAAAATCAAGGGTTTAATAACCCCACGAACTTTCAACCCCCACCAAATTGGAATCCTTGGCAACAACCTTGGTCCCAACTTCAAAATCCATTTCAATCATGGGTACAAGGTATGCAAAATCCTTATGGGAGATTTGCACAATTTTATCAATATCCTCCATTTTTTCAAAACCAACAAGTTCCACAACCTCCAAATCAGAATCCACAACTTTCATTACCATTTCCACAGCAACAACCTTCTCAATAGAATCCAAATTCCCAACTCTTGCTTCCATTCTAACAAAATACAAATCAATTACCTTCCCAACCATTGCCAAATCCAAATAATAAAAACCCTCAAAATGCTTACATGGTAGAAGGACAACAATTTCCTACCTATATTATTGTTCCTCTCAATGATGTACAACTCAGATTTGGTAGAGTTTTAGACAAGCCTTCTATAGATGCTCAAAAGCAAAGAATTTCTGAGGAAGAATCTCTTAAAGCCAATAAAGGTTCTGAAGCATCTCTTCAAA
>APFE030880826.1:0-17382 GCA_000404065.3 Pinus taeda
TAGCCTTAAATACTTTTTAGAGCAAAGATTATCCTCTGAAGAGAAACAAAAGTGGGTCACAAAGATGTTGGGTTATGAATTTGAAATCATTTACAAAAAAGGGAAGCAAAATGTGGTGGCAGAGGCACTCTCAAGAAAGGATGAGGATGTGGAAGCATTGTTGTGCGCCATTTCTATTATCCCACCATATTGGATAAACGAAGCAAGGGAGGAATAGAAGAATGACGAAGAAGTGTGGGCACTTATTCGAAACTTAAAACAAGATTCCAGTACGTCTGGTACATTTAGTTGGAAAAATGATTCGTTATGGTACAAAGGTCGCTTATACCTCTGTAAGAATTCCCAGCTAAAACAAAAGATTCTTATGGAATTGCACACTTCTCCCTTAGGAGGGCACTCATGATTTTTAAAAACTTACTATAGGGTTAAGAAGGAATTTTTTTGGGATGGCATTAAATTAGATATTCAAAATTTTGTGGCAGAATGTTTGGTTTGCCAACAAAATAAAGTTGAAACAATTAAGACACCAGGTCTATTACAACCTTTATCCATTCCAAGCCAACGGTGGGAGGAGGTTTCAATGGATTTTATCACAGGTTTACCCAAGTCCGAGGGAAAGAGTGTCATCATGGTGGTAGTTGATAGACTTACCAAGTATGCACACTTTTGTACATTATCACATCCATTTAAAGCCAGTACAGTTTCTACTACATTTATGGAAACAATTCAAAAGCTACATGGAAACCCAAAGATTATTGTAAGTGACAGAGATCCCATTTTCACTGGAAATTTTTGGACAAAATTATTTTCTTGTCTTGGTACTCAGTTATATCATAGCTCATCTTATCATCCTCAATCTAATGGGCACACTGAGATAGTAAATAAATGTTTGGAAGGATATCTTCGTTGCTTTGTATCTGATAAATAGACATAATGGGTCAAATGGTTTCCTCTGGCTGAATGGTGGTATAACACTTCCTTCCATACAACAACAAAAATGACCCCATTTATGGCACTTTATGGATATCAGCCACCATCCATCACATCATATTTAAGAGAAAATTCTAAGGTTCAAGCAGTGGAACATCACATCGAACATCAACAACAAGTCCTCCATCTCTTAAAGGATAAGCTCGTGTTGGCACAGAATAGAATGAAACAACAGGCATATCAACATCGGAGCGAAAGAAATTTTGATGTAGGTGATTGGGTATTGCTACGGCTACAACCATATAAGCAAATGTCCCTCAAGCAAGCTAAGAAGGATAATAAGTTATCACCAAAGTATTATGGTCCATACAAGGTGTTGCAAAAGATTGGTACTATGGCATACAAATTGGAGCTTCCTACAACTTCTCGATTGCACCCAGTTTTCCATCTTTCATGTTTAAAGAAGGTTATAGGTGACAAGCTCCCAGTTCAAACAATATTGCAAGAACTTGACGAGGAAGGAAAAATTATATTGCAACCAAAAGCAGTCACAGAAACAAGAACTCAACAGCTGTGAAATCAATCAATTTCGGAGTATCTTATCAAGTGGAAGAACTTATCCGCTGAAAATTCCACTTGGGAGGATGAGAATTTTATACAGAAGTATCCAAAACTATGCAAGCATTGAGGGCAACACTTTTTTGAAGGAGAGGGGCATGTTGGGTCCCTATAAACTAGTGATTACCCCATTACTATTGTAGTTGAACCCCTTGTTAATATTGTTGTTCCCCTATTGCCCCCATATTGTTATTACTGTGCCCCATAGAATCCCTCTATTGTTATTTTTGTGGCTTTATATTATTATTGTTAGGTCGGCTGGGTTATATTATGACTCCTTAGACTCTTATATATAGAAAGGAGGTTTTGTCATTTGTATCATCCAAGAATTGTTCATTTATGTAATGTAAAGGAGGTTTCCCCCTCAAAGAGGCTGAATTCTAAGGCGTGGATCTATCTTTTCTTGAGCTGGTTTCATAACATGTTATCCCTCCTCTAGATTTTAATCTTTTTGGACCTGAGGGATTACTACACAAAACGATCAAGCACTTGTCTTGTTCAGCTCATTAAAACTATCAAAAATTCATCCCTTTCGTATTATTTTATACTTTTTCGGACTTAAGGGATTATATTATGAAAAAGGATTACTGGAGTTTCCTTTCCGTCTCTTTTCAGACTCTCTACAACTGAACAAGACTGAGTTATCCTTGTCATTAAACTCATTAAAACAATAACGACAAACTTGTCCATGCAAATAAGAGCAAGTTTCACTGTGGCTAGGTTCGTTAAAACATAGCGACAGGTTTTCCCGAAGGGAAAATTATAGAACAAGCATATGTTATCCTCCTCAATCTTCACAAAAATAAAGATGTGTTGGTAAAAAATGACTAGGGAAAAATTGGGAAAAAACCTTGAAGAAACTTTATTGGTAGCAGGTCGCTCTTGAACATGACACTTTCACTCCATCACCATGATTGAGTCAGGTTGGGTTTTTCTGTTCACCGGTGATATCACCATTGGTCCTCCATACCATCCATTTTTGGGGTTAATGCTACCAAACCATTTCAGTGCTGCTGATATGTTCAATTGAAGTTGCTCAGAGAATTCACCAACCCAGCTTATGTCTCATTTTCTGTAATACCTTCACGCTTCTTTCTTTCATGACCGCCACCATGAACCCTGTATCATCAGATTGTTTTCACCTCCACAAAATCATTTGCTCCATTTCGTGTCGTAGATGTGGGATTCATTAAGGCCCTCCTACGACGGGTCACTTCTTGTTGACATCAATTCATTATCCAAGAAGTTGACCTAGGAACAACCCTTTCTGTACTTTGAAGCTTGCATGCCTCAATGGCAAGTTTCTCACTTCCAGTGATAGGTTTATCAATGGCCTTCGACCGAAATATTTTGCGTGGTGTTCGATGTCATGTCCCATATTAACTCCACATGAATTGTATTGCAGTATCTTGAGGGTCATTATCATTATCGATGATTCCTCTCATGCTTGTTAACAAGTTACATCATTGGCTGGTAATCAGACAATGTATTTCCATGTTCGACACCAGAACATCTTTTCGCATGGATTGACTTGTACTTGGCCAAAGATTGAACGAGTTTGAAGACCTAGGATATGATTTCATCCATCCAGGCTGTGATATGTTCAGGAAAATAAATACATCAAATGTACTCTATAGCTACACATATAATCATCCAAGCCAAGGGATGATGGCTCTACCAGAATCATCAGTCCACCACATAGACGATTATCTGTCCTATGTACATGAAAACGAATTTATAAAGCTGAGCATGGGAATGCTTGCCTCAGCTAGATCATGAAAATATTATAAAGATAATGTGTTGTATTGTATCTTATTACAGGTCACCTTCCAATTCGAAAAACCTCGGATCCTTATTGTAAAGCATTTCACCCGACATCAGAAGATTTATGACTTCATGCTTTAGGGGGCAACTGTTATAGACATATTTGGGCACTACAACCTCAATATCATATGTCCATAAACAAGGGCTTCTAAGCCCCTAAAAGGGTTCTTTCATACCCTAAAGGAACAAGGTCAGTTGATTCCATCAGCTCCTAGAAGTTCTCCATGAAAAACTACTCAGAACTGGTCAAAACCGGACCATATAGACTCCTTGGTGCTAAGGGTGTGATGCATCTCACCTGCCACATGCAAAAAGTGTGATGCATACTGAAAATCCCTTCTGTAGGGTGTGATGAGTGAGAGTAGACAAATGGCAGAAGCAGTTGGCTAGGTGGCAACCCAGAGAATCTTCTAGAAACTGCCCATTTGACACTTGCCTCTCTGAATTCGCCTAGGGATGAGTAAGAGATCATGAAATCTCCAAGTGGAAAGAAGAACTATAAGAGAAATGACACTAATCAAAATCACAGAAGCTGACTCACCCACCTGCAAATATCTATATATGTATCCCTCATCCTAAAGATCCAGAGGATGGAACTTTATATTTTGTAAGGAAGTGCTGTTGGTTTCTTTGTGAAACATCATAGTGTTGGGTGATCTAGCTTTTCATGAGGTGAAGAGGGCTTTCATGCTGGGAGGATGGCGCTGGATTAGATAGCTTGGTTGTAATCCTCTCTTCTACTACTTCTATCAATAAAGCTATTTGAGTTTTCCTCCATATTCTTGTATATTTCTAAATCTTGTATTGACATATGCATTTGTATGGTTAATATATATCTGATCCTATATTGTTTATGGTTATATATCTCTATGCTTTGATGGTATTATGCTACTTTGACTCTACAGGTGTTCTTTCAAGCGGGACAAGTAAGGAAGGAGTGGCGAAGCTCTGTCAAAGGAGGGAGGAAACAAGAAAGGAGCCAAGCAAAAGACTAAGGTTGGTACTCTCTTCTTCTCTCTCATCTGTCTCTAATAAAGGAAAACACAAGTAACAATAGTTTTTTTGTTTCTAAGATAGCTACCCGTCTTAGTTGGACTAGCAGCTTTGAATGGAAACTAGTTTTCCCGATAACAGTGTTCTGTGAAAATTATTTCAAGCTTTGTCGGCCTTGTGAAAAGAGTGGCCCTAACCTTAGCGGCATCACTTGTTGATAGAGAGATGTTCCTAATATCCAACGAACAAGATAAACAATGTCAATTTTCTAGAATTGAAACTTTGAGAGGGTTGAAAGAATTACAATTATGTTTTCGAACATTATTATTTAAATTGGAATTGTAATGTCAAAAAATAGAAAAGGAGTTACACTTATTTTCAAGAGAATTTGGTGTAGGTTCAATAATTAGTTGTAGCTTCAGCCACCTCTGGAAGTCATTCTAAGAAACTTCCAAAATCCTTAACTCACAACAAAAATAATTCACTTTTATTGAGTTTTAAAGCACTTACAATTACGCGTACAAAGGATACCCAAAATAATGTGTTGTACCCTAGGTAGATTAGTTTTATTTATTTTCTATTATCAGATATAGACATGTTCGAGTTAGAGCACTTGATTTTTAGTAAGTTGAAAATGGAGGATAGTTCACTTTACGAGGTTTCAAATGTTGTGGGCTAATAGACTTTTACCCCTCTCTTCCCTAGTCACATTCTTTTGATTAATATTTTTAAAGAAAGGTCATTTTGAGAGAGCTTTTTGTTACTAAGACGAAGGTAACTATAAAAAAATAGACTGCAATGATCCAAAATTTGTAAGATGTCAGTGTAGACCTCCCAAGTGACTATAGGAATGTAGATGCCTCATAATCATGGAGTTTGTTCTTTGGCACGTGAATATAAATGAACCTTAAGTCTTAGATGAAGTCTCTAAGTTAGTATGTATTTGATGATTCCTAGGTCATAGGTTAGATCAATTAAATGGGATTAGCTATTATTTTGTCATGATACATTGATTACATAAAATTCTGAGGATTGATCATTTTCTTATAGAGTATGTCACATAAAGTGAAGTGAGGACTGTATGAGGAGAATGGTCCAAAGCTTTAACTAGGGATTTTGGTTCAAAACTATTTTCATCTTTGAAATTTCCTTTTGGTTTTCCATAATTTAGTTTACTTTCCTGCTTAGAGCTTCTAATGTTTTCCATTGGAGGAACTTATATGTTACCTAAAGAATAAATCTTATTCTATTTCAACATTGCTATGCTGAGAGGTTACCCAACTTCTATTTTTTTGTTTACTATTTTTATTTTTTAACGCCCTTGGGCAAAGACAGACACCTCCCTTTGATGGATGTGGGCTGATATGAACTTCAACTCTGTATACTTGTGGGCCCACTTCAATGGGGGTACCTGCCAAACCTTGAAAATACACATTGTTCTATTTCCTTTTATGCCTACTATAATTTGAACCTAGATTATTTACATGGTGCCACCTCAAATCGACTTTTAATCTTCAGACCATAGTTTGATAGAGACCTTATTTCTAAGTCTTGAAATTATTTTCAAATAACATATTTGTGTCTATATGCATGATTTGATGGATGTGTCTATAGAGAAAAATAATATAGGAATTTATTTTACGAAAGGAAAATGACCAATGGATACATGTAGTTTGTATGTTTCTATCAAAAGACTGTAGAGATGTGACTAATGAGTCTTTGCCTTTATGATGAGAATGGTCTAAAGTGGGGATAGAAACTTTAATTGTTGGATTTCCACTTTCCATTGTTTGCTAATTTAGAATTTTGTATATAAGCCAGACGTCTTTGACGTAAAACCAAGTGTGGATATTACCTTGGCTTGTCAAAATTGACGCTTTTTTGTGTCTTGTGAAATTAGAAGATTTAGTTTGGAGCATCTAAATCGAAAAAAGTTCAAAC
This sequence comes from Pinus taeda, assembly GCA_000404065.3. Lineage (NCBI taxonomy): Eukaryota > Viridiplantae > Streptophyta > Pinopsida > Pinales > Pinaceae > Pinus > Pinus taeda. The sequence continues at coordinate 6,307 of APFE030880826.1, forward strand.
TAAAATCCATTACTTTGTGTTATTCAGGAGAAATTTGCATCTGATATTATCTTGAATGAAATTGAAAGAGAAACATGGAAGACAATAACAATTGTAGAGATCATAAAGATGCCATATTTTATTCAGTAAATTCTCACTTTTAATTTTTGTTGCTGGATAATGATTTGAAGAATATGAATGTTGAGTTAACTTGTCTCTTCTCAGTTTTATATTGTAGAGGAGGATATCTGGCTTTCATCAGAATACCGAAATAAGTTATGCTGATATAAATTATATGTGGGAACCTCTCGAAGAAGGTTTATTGTAGTAAGATTGACATGCTTTATCTCTGACCTTCCTATATTTTTATCACTAACCCCAATTTATTTTGGATCACTACTTTTATTTGTTTCATGTGATATCTTGGACAACAGTGACTTACTTTAAAATTCTTATTATGCAGTTTGCAAACAACAAGACGTGTCAATGATAAAATTTATGCTATCCAGAGTGCAACTCGATACAACATCTGCAGGGTAAGTCTAATGTTATTGTGTTCTTGAGAAATGATTTTATCACGGTTCTTTGAAAATACATTATTTGGTTATGTATGGTTGCTTATGGGTATGAACTCGAGGTTTCTTCTCTTAATATCACATGCTATCCTCTACAATAATGGATAATGCCTACCCAGAATCATCATTTCTCAGATTCATATTTTCTTAGCTTGATACACAATGATTACTCCTTGTCTCACCTATCAAGCAACCATTAATGATTTTCATCTAGGGCTCCTCTGGCATTTCGATGTCCCTTCTTGCCATGTGCCTCTTAAATCTAGCTAAATAATGGACCTCAGTGCTTAGTTGTGTCATCATGCCTTTTAATTACTCAATTCTCCTACTGTTATTTCTTTGATCATGTATTGTGAATGTGATATTTCTCTTATTATATGTGGAAACTTTTATTTTCTCTTGTTTATTGGGGGAGATGCTAAGATGATCATTTTTTTGTGCTTTGGTGCTTTCGTCTTTTTCATAGTTTTATTTAAGAATATGGACTAAGATATTGTTCTAAGTGCACCTCAAATTATTTGGTATTTTTTGGATTGGTTGCTAGATAAAGTTGCGTGGTTGTTGAGCTTCTTCTGATTCCTCTATGGGACTTGTTAAGTGTAAATAATAAATAATTAAATATGGCATGTTTGGTGTCTTAGAATAGTTTTTGTGACTTCAAATTTCCTGTACTTTTCTATCTAGATTTGGCATTGAATGGCACATCTCATAAATAGTTTCCTTTTGTTTGAGCCTATATTCAGTATGGGGCAATGCTTATCAGGAATATGAGAAAGAGGTATTTTTCCACAATCTTTATCTCGTCTAGTTTTCATGCTTTATTTCTTAAGAGTAGAAAGATGCATGTATATTTTGTAGCTTCAACAAAACTATCACGTTTTATGGATTAGAAACATTCTAACTGAAAGAAAAGTGGATCACTTAGTGTAGATTTTAATGAAGCATTTCTTAGGCATTTCTCCCATATGTTTGTCACAAGTTTAAATTTTTGTAATTTTGGTTCATAATCTACTCAAGGTTTTGACCTCATATGGTTCATGTGATAAACATACAACTTTTCATAATCTTACCCATCTCCATGCTTGTTGCTGATCTGATTTCAATTTAACTCACTGATTATAATTTAATCATTTAGGAAAATAAGAGTTCATTGATAGCTACTGGTCAAGCAAATAAGTGCCTGCATGGAGGCTTGATAATTGGCTCCTCTAAATGTTAGTTTGCTAGGCCATCCTAAGATATTTTCTTACTATTTATGAGTTTTTGGTTTGAAAATTATGTTGCATTCCATTCCTCAATCTTGCATGTTCAATTCAACTTATTATTTTGTGGTATTAATTCAAGGCTTTTTGGACTTCACCAACAACAAGGAGCCACAAAATGTCATACCTATGGGCCCAATTTTGACACCATAATCTTTTTATATTTTCAAAACATTGCCTAAGTATTCGTATGAATTGCCAACCCCTTATACCAACCCTTAGATATACTATAGTATTTAATGAGAGCATACCAAGATTACTCATATCTAGTGACAAGATATCCAGATTACTCATATCTAATGACTTTATTTCTTCCAGATTTCCACAAGACAAGCATGTAACATGTCATATTGCAAGTGTTTTCTTCTCTTTTTTAAATATTTACTAGGGGTGGATGCTGTGAGAAAATGTGATTGGAGGTATCTGTTTTTTCTAAAATTAGGGTTTCGAAGGTCCCAAGTCACCCTCTTACACCCTTGCACTAGCTAGATGGTCCATGGGAGTTGATCCCTTATTGGTTTTGAGAAAAGGAACCAACATATTATTGAGTGTGATATCATGCAAAATTGTTCATGTTGCAATGCCAACCTTGGTAGGGCCAATATTGTCATCTCTTCCTTTACCAACTAGGCAAGCCCTAGTTGACTTGGAGAAAAGGCATAAACATATTCATGAGTGAAACATGATGCAAAATTAGTCATGTGGCCATTATGTTTAGATTGTCTTTTCAGAAGATAGTATATGCACTAGGTTCCTAACTGAAAACATCTTGAGATTTAGCCCCGCCATGCACATACAAACATAAGCCATGTGTATTTCACCATGTCAAAATATTATTAAAAAAAGGTAGGATAAAGACAACAATAGTACACATTAGAGAAAGCAAGTTGACTTAGCATGCCATCCTCTAGGTGAGCTAGTTAATTATTGCATTCTCCTGCTTCAATTCCACTTGCAAGTCATTGGTGCCATTCAGATTCTTGGTGAAAATTACATTTCTCACTACTTTCATGGCCATGAGCTCATGTTCTACACCATACATTTTTTTGTCCCAGTTGGTTTGTTGTTGCCCTTGCACCAAATCCTCTACCCACTAGTCTCATATTTTCTGATGTTGTTTGTATTGTGCTACTAACCGCTTTTCTAGAATTTCATTAGTCATTATTTGTAATGCTAATTTGCTTTAGCCATCAGATGTTCTTTGCTTATAATCTTGGGTTTTGAATTTTTAGATGCCGTACTTCATCTACCTTTTCTACATCTCCAAACTTTTTGAGCTCATGGACATGGTGAGATTCTTGTATGCCTTGGATATTTCTAATTTGGATTGTAGTCCTTTGTCATGGAATCAAGTTGGCTATTCCTCTTCTACATTTTTTTTCTTTAGGACTTTCTAGATAGATTTAATTTAAATAGAATATCTAAAAAATTCTAAGCATCTCAAATATTTAAATGGACTAGTTATGGATTGAGTTCTTCTTCCCAGATAATAATGGTCTTAAAGAGAGTTCTTAATAAAATCAATTTTCTTAAGGTGTATCACCATGTTTCTATAGCTATTATTTGGTGGATATTTGCCCATCATGCACTAAGAGGGGATGGTAATTTCTCGACATTTTCCACTATCAGCATTTAATACTTTTCTCTGAATTTTTGTTGGAAAATGATTATGTTTCATTTAAAGACTCCAACTATTGTTAAATAGTTTAACAACCATGAGACCTTGCTATTTCATGACATGAAACATACCACCCTCTTCAGGGAATTCAATCCAGTGGGATGAATGTCACTATACCCTCTTTGCCAACATTTCAAATCTTTAGCAACGATTATTTTTTTATAGATACAAAATCAATATTGTTTTAGCTTTCTTTAACTCCTTGTTTTCATTTTGGCCCATGTAGCATACTTCTTTGCAGCGATGAATGCAACAATTCATGTAATTATGTACTTCTATTATTTGCCTCCCTCAATTCTAAGGGGCAGAGAGAAACTATGAAGACAATACTTCTTTTGGGGAAAGTATGTTCTGAAATGTAAACTTTTTTCTAATACTTTTCTAAATAAATGATAATAGTCTTGTAAGAGTTATGGAAATCAATTTACTGTCAACAGAGTGTCTCAGGTTTGCACCATTTCGTACAATAAAATTAATATAAATTTTATATTCTTCCTATTTTGTCTCAGGTATCTTACACAAATACAAATGCTACAATTTGGTCTAAATATGGTTCAAGCTTACTATTGTATTAAAAGACATTCTTCATATCCAAGATTTCTTTGCAAGGTCTCCTCCTTTCTATTGTGGAACTCTATTTCTATAGACTAGACATAGATGGACTAAGTAGTTAATTGTTTTTTCTTTTGTAGATGTGTTTCTACTACATCATTGCATTGTTGTTGTTGTTGTTGTCAAACTTCTATGTGCAGAAGTACTCAAAGTCATCTACTACCATATATAAAAAGAAGCTCAAGATATAATGCTATAATTTTCTCCCCCCATGTCCTTACGAAATATCAACTTTAGATAAAGATTAATTGTTGCGGGAAAAATCACTAGGCTGATTGGTCATGCTCGACTATAATTTTCCTCCAATATCCCATTCATAATGGCCCTAGATGTCAGATGATCATGACCTCAGATGTCGATCCCCATATGTCGGTGGAGAGAATGTGCTAGATATTGGAAAATCTCAAAGAAGTTGCAAGTTGTTGGGAAACCTAAGGGAGAACATGCATTCAATGACCCAACACTAACTCCATGGATTTCGTACAACAACATGACATTGTTGTGTAAATATATCAATAATATGCATGAGATTTAAAACAACTACAATTCACTTCTCACCAATTTTGTGTACATCTTTTGAAGTGGGATATTGTGTACTCTCTCGGATATTGGACTTGATAAAGTGGTATGACGCTTTACAAATGAAGTTTCATTGATTAATATGAATCTTGCAGGATCTGTTTGAACCAAAAAAGAAAAGAAAACCTCAATATATGATTTTCTTAACACGCTCAAAAGGCTACCCAACCCCAAAGATCAATTTTGTTCCCTTTCAATCTTCTATATTTGAACTCAAAAACATTACCCAATCAACTTACAAGTAACACAGTGTATCCCAATTAAAATTTCAGGTTTCCAACCAATTAATTTTTTTTCTATGCAATAACTAAATTCTATTAACTGTAACTCAAAATAATTTTACATGGAGTTGAGGCTACAGGGGTCAGAGCCCAAGAACCATCAATGTTGCAGAACTACCCCATTACAAAAAGAAACTGGGGAAAACAGTTACAAGGTGCTAACAAACTGACATTAGGCCCAGACATAGGCTGATAGAAAGAGAGAGATACATCGGAAATAGATAAGCAGAGTTTCTGTGCAGACATCCGGTAAGAGGAAGAACACTTCCTGAGAGGGAAGCCAAAACCTGAGACTGACGAAGCCAAGCCGGACCGAGAGAAAAAAGCCTGGAGGTAGCCATATGAGAAAAAACCAGGGACCAAAAGGAGGATTGCAATCACAGATGTCAATCGGCTTCTGCGTCCTCCCCATGAGTCTTCTCAACATCCCGACATGCGCTGCCAATTCTGAGATTTGCTTTGCCATCCGTCGCCTGGCCGAGACTGGTGGTGCCTCTGTCCCTTTCCACATCAATTGGGCCACTGTCATCCAGAGGAGGGATACTTATTGGCTGAATATTTTCCTGACCAAGCTCTCCCACTTGCCTAATTTCCTGATCTCCCTCAACCATGGAGTGCTCACTGCTGTGAGAAGGGTTGGGCACAATGCAAGATAGAGGGGAAATTTGATTTTCTTCTTTCGAAAGAATAATAGTAATGTGAGCAGTAACCAATGGCCTGTTCAAGTTACTCTGAAATTTGAAATGCGTCGTTTGGAAAGCACTGTTAGGAACAGGCTTGCGACCAGGGATCGAGGGAGGAAAATCCTCTTGAGAGGAGGTGAGGTTAATGGGCGAGTGAGCTGGGTCTGCCAAATGGCTGAAAGAAGGTCGCTTGGCATTGCCTTGGCAATCCCCAGAGCGGTTCCGCTTGCCTAGGCATTTCATTTTGACAAGCAAAGGAGAGGACACTGAAAGACCAAAGAGACTAGGGCTAGAAGTAGCGGAGTGGCCAAATTGAACCAGAGACCAGGGAACACAAACGGTGAAGACACGAGACGGAGAAACAACATAGTCAATACAAAAAACAAAGGCCTCTAACAACTTACCCCGAATCACTGAACTAATCCCTCTGTGGAGAGCGTTGGCGCATTCGAAATACTGCCAAAGAGAACCCGAGCTAGCCTGGAACTTGCCTGTGATAACAAGCCTTTGCTTAACATCACAACACACCTTAAACCAGAGCCTGGAGCCAGAGGACTGAACGCCGAAGGTGAAATGTGCACAGGAGATCGCCATGCTTATAACCATTACCAGGCTGCGTTGGAGTGCATCCTTCTTAAATGCAAACATCCTGTATTGTCCTTCCCTCATTAATACATTCCCTCTACGAGAGATAGAGATCTGGGGTGCCACGCTGCTCTGCAGGTGGCGGTACCTGAGGTCCTTAGTTTGCATGAGGGACATTCAATGTCCAAATTACACCCGCATCCGGGGGTATCCGACCAATTATTATTTGTCAACTTAAAGAGTATTGGGGAGCTAAAGTAACTATGATTCCACACCAACCAAGCCAAGGGAGAAGAACTAAAATAACTCACCATTTGAAAACATATAATCCAAAACTTGTGATTCCCTTTCACACTCTTTCCAATGCCTCATCTAGGCATCTATAGGACATGTCGATATCAGTAATAAGGGAGGAAATAATTGCATGCATAGATTAAAACAATAAAACCCAAGGAAAAAATTCAACTAGGCATTATTGGAGAAATAATTGCATAAAATAATCGATCTCCTCTTCCACTTACCTTTGTTCTTGCTAGCACGACAGTTAAAATTCTATATAAAACATGGATAACTGCTAACATAAATATGAATTTTTGGAGTTGATGCATGCCGCTTTGGGAAACCAAATGATACTTTACCTGAATACAAAGGGGCACAATTATCAAGGAAAATCAAGATGGTTTAATTTCAAGAGAATGAGCATTAAGACTAAGAATAGGGTGTGGCCTTTATAAGTGTGGAGCTAGAAAATACGCTCCCCTTAGAAGCAACTAAGACAACCCTCCATGGGACCTCTTGTTCAGTAGACATACATTCCCATCAAGTCCATCAATCCGTACCCACTCATATCATAAACAAATCCATTTTTAAGGGTAAAATGAAATTCAAGTGGAACACACTTATGAGCAACCTGAAACATTCAAATCCCTAACGTTAAAACCCTAAAATCTATTGATTGAAACCATAAAGGTCAAGATCGAAAGGCATATCAAGCTTTGCAGAAATATGTAAAATTAAACACAAATGGAGGTAACCACCAACATTGGTGGTGTTCTACTTCCTAGGAGCCTTTCGTTCAGTGGACTTATGAGCACCATGGAGCCAAACTAAAACTTCTAATAAGGATTCGAAGAAACAGCCCACTCTGAAAGAATTCAACATATCCATAAAAATCAAGGCATCTAAGGGGCGAGCATCACGTCGCATGTAACTTCTTACTTCATTCATGACAAAGACCACTACCTACAAATCCAGGGAAGGCCACTTTGTAAGGAAAAATTTCTTCCAAAGCTCCTCTTGGATGGCCGAGAGGTGTGAGATAGAGGTGTCCTTGGCTCAATGTTTCCCCTATAAAATTATGTGCCATCCTTCGGTTTTGTCATCCATAGCCGTAGATATGGAATTTGGTGATGAATTTACAACTGGAAGAGTTGATTAACCATGGTAATCACACGATAATATGCATGTCCAACATGTGCACCAATTCCCACACCTCGAAACCTCGGAATTTGATTATGTCAGGTTTGGAAAAAATGATAGAGATTTCACATGTTAAATCAATGGGGTGAAAGACAACCCAAATTTGACATGTTAAATAAACAACAGGAGACACTCCAATTTTCTAATGATTCATTGGACGGAGTAGAGATATGACTCGACCTCAGGGAGGTGAGTTCATCCTAAAGGGAACGCCTTAAGAAATAATTAGAAATTGCACCGGATGTATCAAGGGAAACATCGTAAGGCATAAATTTGAGAATAATCATGACATATAAAAATCATTGAAGATAGAAATTAGTAAACAAAATTTCACTCAAAAATAGAAGATAAAAAATAGAAGATAAAGAGTAATAAATTACATTATGGAAAATTGGTAGATTCTCTAACCTTTCCAACATGGATTTCCGATTAAATGCCGAAAATGCTCTTTCAAGGTCCAATACAAAATATTTGACAGATTTTGAAGAACCAAATTAAATCATTTTCATATTAGATATTGAAATGATGGTGATATTAAGTAATATTGGACAATAATACTTTCTCACTCAATATATAAGAAATCATATCCATATTTTTTTCAAATTTTTATTTATAATTAACAAATTTATATGAAATCGTTATATATTTTCTTCAAAAAATTTTTATTATAATTTCATAAAAATATTAATAATATAAATAAAACAAGAAAATTCATATAATATTCAAAATTAAGATTTATAATTATTAAAATGATAAACATATAATATAAGTTTATAAGTGAAATTAAAAATGTATTAAAATTATTTATAATAATTTAATTTTAAATAATATATTTATTTCAATAAAATATAATTAAAAAATAATTTTCTATTGAGATGTAGGAAGGTGAACTTTAATAGTAGAAACTATGAGATTTCCTTTATTCAACATGATATTTTGCGAGACTTGGCTATGTATGTAGCATCAAATTTTGTTTCAAGTAGAAGATGAAGATTATCTCAGTGCCTTCAAATTTAAATTTTTCCTTTTCTAGTGGGTGAATACTGTTTAATTGTTTTGGGGATCAACATGAAATGTTGTAGCATGTAGTAATTTGTTCAAGTAAAAGATGACAATTATCTAAATGCCTTCAAATTTTCTTTTTTTCATCGGTGTGAATATTGCTTAACTATTTTTGGGATCAACATGAAATGTTTCATCATGTAGTGATTTCATAAAAACATATATAATATAATATTAAATATTTCATAAAATTTCATACTAGGAATGGAATGGACCAAACATAACCAATGTGAAATGCCAAAACCTTGCAAAATAAATATAACTCGATAAATTGTAACAACCATATTTAATTTGCTAACTTTATCTTGCAACTGCGAGGTTCTCATTAAACTATAAACACATATCCTGAGAAGGTGGAAAAAATTGAATACAATATCCATGTCACAGATAATATATGCTATCAAGCTTGAGTGTGCTTCCACCGTTACAACAATGTAGGAAATGGAAATCTAGATAATATCTTATATTATAAATCCAAAATTTTTAATTCTAATATTATAAATCAGTATATTATTAATTTAATTAATTTGATATTACAAATTAAGTTCCTAAAAAGTTCTTGAATTCAACCAACAGTCAAATAGAAAAAAATATTATAAATCTTAATATTTTCTAGATATTTATTAAAATTTAATATTAACCTAAGACTATAAACCCTAAATCTAATCAATCCCAAAACTTTAAGGAAGAGTTAATATATTATAGATAAGTATACCTTCTTACAATGCACACAATATCATCTCTATAGATGTAATCCAAAAGGAAAGGACCATGTCCTCTGCGTCTTTTTGAGGGTCGAGATTAGGCATTGATTACTAACACTTGCCATTTCATGAAGCGCTGGTATTTTGACAGCCAAGGAAGGAATATTCGATCTTCCATGAACTCATTCATGATGTATGTCAATGCCAAACTATATCACTTATCTCTCCCCTCGAGGAGACCCATGTGTAAGGTGATCTCTCCTTTTCATTGTCGACCAAGCTATTGAAAGATTTAGATAATTTACCACTTGAAATCAAACATGCTTGAAATAATTTAATATAATTTAATGCCCAAGAGACAAATTCTTTATTTTAATTTCTCGAGGAATCTAAAGGGAGTGATCCATTACAAGATCTTTATTTTAATTTCTCGAGGAATCTAAAGGGAGTGATCCATTACAAGATCTTAGTCATGGGAGTAGTAAGTTCTAAATGTTTTCATTAAGGTTTTGTCAAATTTATTATATAATTTTCGTGATAATAAAATTTGAAAATTGCAATTTTTTCATAACATGAAACTTAATTTAATTATGGAACGGGAAAAATATCTTATTTTACTTTCTCATTGTAAAAGCCAAGGATAGATTTCCTTGAAAATAAAATTGCATAAAATCTGAAAACAAAGATCAATCCAAATAAAAATTAGAATGAATAAATGCACATGCCTTGAATAATCGATGACAATAATTGTAAATATTATGAATGCTAAGAAATCATTTGATAAAAGAAAAGATAATTGAAATCCTATCCAAAGCACAGGATCTAAAAAAGCTTTAAATGATAGATAGTCTCATTGAATAATACCAAAGTCATTTAATAGAAGGCAATAAAATTTAAATCTCATAGAAACTACATGATATAAAAAGATTTGGATGAGAGATACTTTCAATGAATAATACCATTCAATGATGAATGGATTTAAGGAATAATATCATTGAATGAGGGATGGATATAAAATTCTTGCACTGGCTTGAACCATCAGCAAAGGAGAAAACCATTGTAACTCTATAAACATAAGGTAAGTTCAATATGTTATGGGTTATAATAAATATTAACATGTAACCGTTGCACAAATCAAGATTTGGTTGACAGTTAAAAGAAGTGGGATTTAATGGTGGAAAAACTTTCTATCGACTAACATTAGATCCGATGGTGCAAAGAGGTGTAGAGTGGATGTTGGGGTTAAATTAAAAATTACCTTAACTCTATAAACATAAGGTAAGTCCAATATGTTATGGGTTATAATAGATATTAACATTTAATGGTTTCACAAATCAAGATTTAGTTCAAAGTTAAAAGAAGTGGGATTTAATGGTGGAAAAACTTTCAATCGACTAACATTAGATCCCATGGTGCAAAGAGGTGTAGAGTGGATGTTGGGGTTAAATTAAAAATTATAATAATGTCAGGCATAATTTAAATACTTCAATTCAGACCTTAATTTTACATAACTTTATATAAAATAATAAAAAATTTGAAGAAAAAATTACTTTTAATATGAAGGATATCATAATTTTTTCACTACTTAATATAGAAT